>JAOWBH010194613.1:0-17922 GCA_028566215.1 Silene coronaria
TGCCAGGGCTCGGGCGGCGCCTTTTTTTTTTACTAGACTTAGCTTTGCGATAGCTAAGGGAGTGGGGGCCCAGATAGTATCTCGTCTGCCCACCAATTTCTTGTAAAAATTTTCATTTGATATTAATATAAGTTTCCGTTTAAAAAAAAAATAAAAATAAATAATAATAATAATAATAATAATAATATGAGAGGATGAGTGGTTTAAGGGATAAGAAATCAGATTTCCTATCATGTTAAGTCCCTTTCAAAGAGATATCCACTCATAAACCGACTACCTAATCCCGTCCAGGATCCACTCGGCCGAGTACACCTCTCACTCGGTCGAGTGACCCATTCCACTCAGCCGCGTGGATAACCATCAGGGCCATGCCATAAACGGCACTCGGTCGAGTGTCAGGGATACTCGACCGAGTGCCCTATTACTCGCCCGAGTATAGACTCTAGTAAATCCGATGTGTTACAGTTGCCATAACCGCCTAGCAACGGTGCTAGCGTGCCACCCATCGCCGACCAACTCGTTGGCATTCTCGGCGGCCTCAGACCACTCTCATCAAACCACCATCTCCTCGTTAAGCCTTTCTAAAACGACTCATCAACCTCTCTAAATGGTTTTTTTCCACTCTTATTTTGTTTTCCTTTTTCATAACGAATCAAGAGTCTCATGAAGTCATAATAGATCAACAAATTACCAATAAACTTAGACCGACTCATATCTCGTTAAGATGGTCGAGATTACCAATTGCACTCGTATTCCGAACGAACCGATATTATCAAAAGTCAAAACTCTACCTCTACTAGGGTTGTTCAAAAGTGCGCGTCAGCGAGACCTGGCCTGCCTTATGGGGCAAAATTGACCCCGCCCGATCGCCATTCTCGGGTCGGTTACGGGTCCCGTATCCCTCTGGCCCGACCTGGACCCACCTAAGGCCCTCGTCCGCCCCGTCCCTGACTCGACCCGCGTCCAACACGGACCGTGTCCAGGTCCCACGCACCAGCCCAACAAGCCCCTAACCCAGCCCGGACTCAGCCGACCCGCACTAATGACCAGGCCTAACCTCTGCCTTCTCTAATCTCTACTACTAGCCCATTGGTACCGACAAGTTAGAACTCTACCAACCTCCCATCAACACTTTACGTACCAAAAACCCCACTTCCCAATAATTTACTTCTTGAAAAGATTAAAAAATAAAAATAAAAATAAAAAACAAGAATCTAACGTTACTAGTTACTACATGTATCTACAGTCTACAGTCTCTACACCACGACACCAGCTTTGTTCAGTCACACACTCACAGTCTCACACCAGTATCTCACTGTCACACATTTCCTGTCCTTTTCAACAGCACACCTCTTCCTTCCTCACTTCACTCCCTTTTAAGTTTTACCCCATTATTATTATTATTAAATATTATTATTATTATTATTACAATACTGATATATTGCAATATACCGTAATATTCCTAACACGACTTCACTCATTCTGGAATCTGGTCTGTTTCTTTTCTTCATATTTTATCTGGGTTTGTTACATTGTCTACCTCACTTTTGTCTGTTACCCTATTTATCTTAACATTGTCATTAATTTTTTATTGATTTTTGTTACTTTAAGTGGAAGATTTGTCTTCTGTTTAGATCTGTTAGATATACTTGTTGTTGGTAGATTAGCTACTTTATATACAGGTTCAATTTTTACCTGAAATGTATACAGTTTTTGCTTAGATTTCATTAAATTTCTAACCTTTTTTAGCTGTTTTAAGTAAGATTGTTAGTTGCATTTGTTTGTTTCTGGGTTTTTGTAGAAGGGTTTGATTGAGGTTTCCAGAATTATTGGGTAGCTGTTCTTGATTGTAATGTTGTTGTCTCAGTTAACATTTTAAGGTTTTAGTTGAAAGGGTGTTCAGAAATTTGATTTGGGGTTTTTGATGTTCCATTTTTGTGATGATATCTTGGGTTTACGGTTTTGATTAAGACGGAAATTTTGGGTACAATGGGGTTCAGTTATTTTGCAGAAGGGGTTTGACTGTGGGTTTCAGAATTAGTGGGTAGTTGTTCTTGATTGTAATGCTGTTGTCTCAGTTAACATTTTAAGGTTTTAGTTGAAAGGGTGTTCAGAAATTTGATTAGGGGTTTTTGCTGTTCTGTTTTTGTGATGATATATTGGGTTTACGGTTTCGATTAAGACGGAAATCTTGGGTACAATAGTGCCCAGTTATCTTGAAATGAAGTGCATTCATGCATTTTATATTTTGTATTTTGTATTTTGTATTTTGCTGTAGTTAGTTGAAATTATATTGTAATTGCTGATATTGGAACCTCATATCTATGGTGCTCAAATCAGATCGAGGACAGTTTGGTCGAACAATGGTTTTAGGCATGAGGAACAAGAATAGGAGAGGGCCAAGCACACAGGTTGAGTATTTGGTCCATGTTCAAGAAATTAAGCCTTGGCCGCCAACACAGTCGTTAAAAACTGTAAGGTCTGTACTAGTCCAATGGGAAAATGGGGAGCGCAATTCGGGGAGTACCAGTGTGGTGACTCCTTCCCTTGATGACGGGAAAATCGAGTTCAATGAGTCATTTAGACTTCCTGCCACGTTGTCGAGGGACATGTCTGTCAAAAATGGGGACACAGATGTATTTTACAAGAACTTGTTGGAATTTAACTTGTATGAACCACGAAGAGATAAGACGGTGAAAGGGCAATTGCTAGGTACTGCCATTGTAGACTTGGCTGATTATGGTATTGTCAAAGAGGTAACTAGTGTAGGGGTTCCCTTGAGTTGCACGCGGAGCTTCAGGAACTCAGCTCAACCAATTTTGCATCTTAGACTTCAAGCCTATGACAGAGCTCGATCAAGCTCATCTTTGAGGGGTAGATTGGGTAAAGAAGGATCGTTGGACAAGAATGACGGTGATTCTGTTTCTGCACTAATGAACGAGGAGTACGCAGATGAAGCTGAAATTGGTTCCTTGACTGATGATGATTCATCATCACTCTCTTCAGTGACGGCATCGTCCATAGCCGAGTCCAATGGAACTTCACCTTTGCAAAATAAGGAGGTATTGTGATTGTTTCCTCCGATTTTGAACGTCATTTTTGTGATCATTATGTACATCCTGCAAAACAATGCAAGTGGTTATTGTGACACTGATTTGCTTCAGATGAAAGATAATCACATAGTAATGTTGAAAATCTTAATCCCTTGTTAATGCAATAAAAGTATAGTGCATTGGAGAATTAGTAGAGTCGTGAGTCCGTGAGGTGAATATACTATTTATCCATAACATGCCAATGAAGCCTACTTGGGAGTATTTCTGGCTTTAAATGTGTGTGGCTGAAGTATTTTTCCTGTCAGAATAAATAATTCTGATAGCTTTCTATTTGTCTTCTTCCTTTTCTATTTAATTTGCAGAATGGCTCGGGGAGGATGAAATCTCAAAATATTAAGGATTGCTCTCATAATTCTAATCTAAGCAGTCCGAAAAACGTGCCTAATTTGTCCAAGACCGCTGATTTGGTGTTAGAATCAACATCAGTATATACACTTGATGCTGGGGTAGAATCTTCTACATCGCGTCAACTTAATGGAAGTGGTGAAAAAATTGTGGAAGAAATTACTCCAGAGCCCCGATTTGATGAAGGTCCGACCGTCTTAGCCGATAAAGTAGTTCTAACAACTGCCATTGAAAAGCTAAACTCTGAAAATGATCTTGAAAATCAAATCCCTGAGGAGAAAGGGAAAAAGATTGAGTTGCCTCAAAGAGTATCCAGTAGTACGGTTCCACCTGTAACTGATCCTGATGTGGCAGATGTTATAATAGAAAACGAGCATGAGGATGATGGGTACGTGGGGCAAATTTTGGATGAGGAAAGACTTTTTGTTGGAGGCATATCACCGATGATATCTTTGTTAAATGCTGCGCAAAAACAAGTCTTATCTGAAACTGACGATTTATTGATTGGGGAGAGACCCCGGCATGTGAAATCTGTTCGATCATCAGTTGAGCCCACTAAAACTAATGTTAAAATGAAGCAGGAACCTAACAAGGCTTATAAAGCAGAAAAGCGAGGTGCCAGCTCAGATAACAAAACTCAGGAACTTGAACAGAGAATTAAGGTTCTGGAGACGGAGTTGAGAGAAGTTGCTGCTATGGAAGTTGCTTTGTATTCCATTGCTGCAGAACATGGAAGCTCCATTAATAAAGTTCATGCTCCAGCAAGGCGCCTGTGTAGACTTTATCTTCAAGCTAGCAATGGGATGAAGAGATCTACTGCAGCCCAAAACACAATTTCTGGGTTGGTAGTGGTTGCAAAAGCTTGTGGAAATGACGTTCCAAGGTACGCACGTTTTGCTGAAAAGGCATTGTTGTGCGAAAGAAGATAGTCTAGACTCTAGTTTAGCATTTAGTTTAGATTTTTGTGAGCTATGCTTTGAAGAAGATGAGATCATTAGGGTAGTTGGTGCAGCATAAGTGTTTCACGTGTTTTTTTCCCTAAGCCACAATATTAGCAGCCCACTATTAACTGGATAAGATGTGCTGACCCGATGAGGGATGATCTTAATTTTCCTAAAATTATATTTTAAGTGAGATTATGCAAAGTACATTGAAGTAGCATTTCAATACAATGATTTTTGTTTGTAAGATTTGGTGAAGATCAGCAAATTTAACTATTTCTACATAATCTCAACAGGGGAATAGAAATAGCAAATAGGTGTGTGTCCCTTGAATTTCACATTGAGTAAATTGGGGATTATGTGATACAGATGTATTCCGTACCTATCAAGTTGTCTGTGAGATGCAAACTTGCCTTAGGCTGCCGTAGTATTATGTTTAGTAAAGCATGTTCGAGGATTCACTTCGTCATTGATCTTGGCACTAGGTGTATCCTCTGGGTGGTGGGTCAATATTTGTACCTTTCGTAAGTTTTCTGTTGAAGCTTGAACTAATTTACCTTACTAGACCAATCGAGAAAAATGTTGGACTAATTTTGGGAAAAAGGTTAGATTAATTTTGGTAAATGCATGTTCAAGGATTCTCTTGGTCATTTTACCGGTATGAACTGGGTTACTAGAAGTCCGGATTTATTTAGATATCACTGATGCAAATATGCAACATGCGAGTCTAGCTCTGAAGATCGTATTCGTTTCTTGTCTTTTTTTATCGTTTTTTTATTTTATTTTTCAACGTACCCTTTTCCTGATGATTTTCTGCATTACAATTGCAGGCTGACCTTCTGGCTGTCAAACTGTGTTGTACTCCGGGCCATTGTTAGCGAGGCTTTTGAGGAGGAGCAGTTGCCAGTATCTGGTGGCCCTTTTCCAGACAAGAATGGGACTGGTAAGGGAATGAATAAGGCATTACTGAAGTGGAAGGTCTCTTCTTTTGAGAAGCGTACTAATAGTAAAAATGGAAATTGTCAAGATTGGGGAAATCCGAATAAATTCATGTCTACTCTGGAAAAGCTCGAATCCTGGATCTTCTCACGCATTGTCGAATCTGTTTGGTGGCAGGTTTACCCCCTCATTTCATCTTCTCTTTGTAATTTCGTACGTCCTATTAAAAATAGTGAAATACTTACCATTTCAACTTTCAACAATGAAACAATTACCAAGGAATTTTTTTTGAAAGTGTAAGTGGGCTATTTGGTGGAAATTTCACCAAAACCCCGTTCTTGCTACCTTTTATGTTGCACCCTTTTCAGATTTACTACCTTTTATAAAAAAAAGTTTCAAAATAATTATTTTGAGCCACATTGGAGTATTTTTGCTGCTGTGACACTTTTTCGGCCAAGAAATTATGAATGGACAAATGTACCCTTACATTATGTACATCAATAACGAAAGAAGAATACAAGAGAAAGCATGTAACACAAATAAGAAAAACAGAAAAAGGATAAAATGAGAAAACAAAGTGAACTGAAGGAGAAAATTCAAATTTGGCCTGAATCTTCTGTTTTTTCTTTTTTTTTTTGTTAGCCAGAATTGGTTTACGATAGCACTAACGGAATATGATCATAAGGTGCTTAAAAGGTCGTTATTTTGGGAAAAAAAATAGTAGTGGTATTTTTGGAATAGTGCAACATAAAAGGTAGTAGTCAATTTACCCCAAATTAACTAAGAGATTTTATGGTTGTAAATTTGTAATAGTGGTGACCCAATTGAATTGTTTTGATCATGCAACAGACGTTGACTCCGCACATGCAGTCCTCCGCAACTAAGATGGTTGATAAAGAGATGGATTTTAACTCTAAGAAAAACTATAGGAGATTGTCCTCATCAGCTCACCAGGATCAGGTGAACCTGTCATTAGAACTTTGGAAGAGGGCATTCAAGGATGCCTGTGAGCGGTTGTGTCCTGTTCGATCTGCAGGTCACGAGTGTGGCTGTCTGCCGGTGTTGGCTAAATTGGTTAGTCTATCTACTTTAATCTTCGAGTAAGAGTAGTTGGCTGATACCGTAAGTTGACCCTCTATTACATTGATGTAGTTTAGGTAGGGCATTTTAGTTTTCTAGGGGTTGTGGTCGTCCTCGGTGGTTGGGCAGGAGTTTTCAGTGGTTCAGGTCAGGAGTAAGTGAGGCGTGTTTCTCATGGTGTACCGCTTGGGATGGGTTGAGGCCTGAGTGGGTGGGGGGTTGTTGGTCGGTTGGGTGGGACTGTGGGAGTGCTTGGCTAGAAAATGGAGTCATGAAAGGGGGTAAAGGCGTAGCGTCAGGCTCGGGTTGTAAACTTGTAACCAAGGTTTTTAACCTTGCCTAAAATGGTAACATTAAGATATAGATGAGACGACCCAATATGGAATTACGTTAAGAACATGCAGAGACTGAGAGAGTAGTTTTGAATTAGTTGAGTTGAGAGAGGAGAGAGAAAGGGAACAGGAAGTCGAGGGCAGAGTGGTGATATATACGAGAAAAAGTGGATGACATAAGTAATATATGGACTATCCACTTATCTTGGCTACCATGCACAGTCTACGAACAATGTAAGGAAGAAATTTCATGAACCATTGCCTGTATATGATCAATATTGACATGATTGTTAAATGCAGATAATGGAGCAATGTGTGGCCAGGCTGGATGTAGCCATGCTTAATGCTCTCCTTCGGGAATCTTCTGAAGACATACCTACTGATCCTGTTTCTGACCCAATCAGTGATGCGCAAGTTCTGCCCATCCCTGCTGGAAAATCAAGCTTTGGTGCTGGTGCACAGCTTAAAAACGCAGTATGTGTTTTTCGGCGTTATGTTGAGTTGATGCATCAGATTGCTATTGTAGATAGTTCATAGTTCGACCTTTTTTTTTTTCTTCCAAAACTAACAATATTATTCACAAACTAAATTCTTAATTTTTCAATTTCCTTTTTTCCACCTTTTTTTTCCTCTTAACTTCAGTGTGATTTTCTGTGTTCATCCTCATATTGGTTTTACTTTCTAATAACCTTACTCGCGAAACTTGCATTGTTTTTTATTTTGATGACTTAAAATTTCTTTAAAAGTAAAGTGGATTACCAGTATGGATAGAACTTGGAGACGTGTATTTTTGTTGTTCTGCTATTAGTGACAAACACATTTGTTGATGGCATTATAGATAATATTCTAATCTCCCCCCGTAAAATATCTGAATCTCCTTGATTGTTGATTACAGATTGGAAACTGGTCTAGATTGTTGGCTGATCTATTTGGCATAGATGACGATGATGGCCCTGAAGATGGAATGATTGACAATGAGGTCCATTATAAACACAGATCATCCTTCAAATCATTCCATCTCCTTAAATCATTGAGTGACCTCATGATGCTTCCCAAGGACATGCTACTGAGTGAGTCAGTCAGGCAAGAGGTTTGTTCTCTAAACCTCGGAATACTTGTCAAATTCTTGAAGTGGCTCGCCGTCCTACTATAGTACTAAAAGCCTTTTTTCCCTGCAGGTATGTCCCAAATTTGGCGCGGCTCTTATTGAAAGGGTCCTTGAGAATTTCGTTCCTGATGAATTCTGCCCCGACCCGATTCCAGATGACGTGTTTGATGCCTTGTATTCTGAGGTAAGTGAACTCAAAGTTACTCCTTTCATGGCAAGAGACAAACATGATTATCAGTCACTATTCAATGACTTTTGGAGCGTTGCTAATTGACGTCTGTATGAATGCTTAATTAATAAACTATTACCCTCTGCAGGTTATACAGGCTGATGGGGAAGACACAATGGCACAATTCCCAAGCAGAGCACCATCAGTCGATTATTCTCCTCCATCAGCATCTTCCTTAGTCAGTATAATGGGAGGAAGCTTCGGAACAGGGAGTGAAACACAGTTGCGAAGAAGTGCGTCAGTGTGCAGAAGGTCAAACACTAGTGATGATGAGCTTGATGAACTGGAGTCGCCTTTGAACTCTATTCTTTGCCACAAAGAGATGGGCAGTTTTGCTGCATTATCTCCTCATTTAAAATCGATCAAGAAAGCAGCGCATAATCACCAGAATAATGCTGTCAGATATCAACTCCTTCGTCAAGTGTGGAATGATGGGGTGGAGTTGTGAAGATATTAATGAAAGCAGTGTGAATAAATGTATAGTTATGTATATTGTGATGTAGTAAATGTGTTTCTAGCTGATTAGCAGAGAATTCGAAGAGACCATTTATCCAATGGGCCATGTTATATTCTGTATGCTGTATCCTGTATTCCTGTATTCCTGTACGCCCCCTATTTTTCTTAAATACAGAAAATCTTCGATTCACCATTTCATAACTGTGGTCTTACAAATGTAAATAGGTCTTTATTCTCGCGAAAAAGTAGTCTAACATTAATCCTTAAAACGGAGCAAAAACAATTACTGTGAAGTGTTTTAAGGAGTCTTTGTTCGCTTTAAATACAAAAGAGTACTAAAGCATAAAGTTCATATGTTCACTGGCCTTTTGACAGCTTCCATGGGAGTAGACGTCTTTCAATTACTGTCTTGGCATGTATCCTTTTTCAATTACTGTCTTGGCATGTATCCTTTTGAGACGAAGGATACACAGGGAATCAGCATTCTAACTATCGCGGTTAAGCTAAACATTCACTTGAAAAAGTGCTGGGCTTAAAAATATAAGACGAATTACTTTTTACTTTGTACAATCGCATAATAAGGAAAGTGTTAACATAAATTCCTTATAACACGGTCTTACTATAAGTTATGCATAGCTTAACAATTGAAATAATAAGTCATTAAAAGGTCGAAATATAATCCCTTGTAATGATAATGAAAAGATTCATGATATAGCAATGATTATTCATAAATAATTCACTCATATTATCATAAATTTCGAAGTACTCGATCATGGTATACTCACCCAAAAACACACAGCATACATATCAGGCTATCACTACTGGATTCAGAGTGTTCATCTCTGAGATACACAAGTTTACAATACAAAACTGCTTTTAGAAATGGCCCTACTAAATGGAAGTAGAAACCATTCTAAGAATTGGAGCTATATCAACTCCCAAACCCTCTAATTTAATTGCATTATACCAAAATTTCACAAGTTCAAATCTTGTACTCGTAATAATAAAGCCGGCCATATCAGGCAGTTAGTTTCTGGAACGAAGTTTTTATGTGCTGTAGTTGCAAAACAGACAAGAGGTCATGCCAGGTTTCGCCGAGCCCTTTATCTACCTCAAAATCCAGAAGCTTGTTCTGTCTTCTGTAGAAATCCTCGAGTAGTTTGCTCTAAACAAGGACATGGGGAAACAAGGACATGAGAAAAATGTCAGACTTCATTTGAAGCAGAAAATATTACATGTCTATACAAATGCTCTTGCAGAAATTTCTACATACTACCTCCATTTTTTTTATTGTCGTTTCAAATACCCAAAACATTCAGGGAGTGTTTGGTTCGCCGAGGAGTAAGGGAAATGGAATCAGGAAAGGGACACAAAGAACACAAGGAGAAAGGAATAGGATTGCCTAACTGTTTGGTTACTTTGGAATATAATAGGAAAGAGTGACAATAATAATCAAACCAAAGTAACACCACCATATAAACCCACCAACTACCAGCACAACGTCCCCTTAATCCACCATGGCTGGCACCCCTCTCCCAACTCCAATTCCAACCTCGTCGAATCCCCTCCTCACCTGTCGAGCCCACCACCCCACCCTAAAAAGTAGAAACCAATTCAGCATTTACTCGAATGCGCATATTAACAATTTACATATGATGTTTTTCTGACCACGATCCCCCTCACCACTCTCAAATGACTAATGTTATAACTTCTTTAAAGGCTACTTACCTAGCAATGATACGCTATCCTAATATGTGATTAGAAACCGCCCCTTTATGTAACATAAGGCTCATATTTGGATGTTCAATCCACTTGGTGGAAAATAATATAGGAAACAGACATCCATTCGTTCAATATAAAGTGTTTAGAAGAATAAACTTGGTTTGCAATAGGGAAGAAAGCTGCAGGTACCGTGACAGCGTGACCACATATTGAAGCGAGAAACGCTAACAGAGATTAAGCCACAATGTTTGATTTTGAGATCAAGTCCAAACCCAATATCAAAAACATTCTATTATACTAGACAAAAAACACATAAGCTGCTGGATTTCTTAACAGTTTGATTCAAGGAAAATAGCCAGTTAGAAGATACCTGCTCTGCATATGTGCGAAGCTTCTCTCGCTGAGCTGCTTCTGATGATAATGATTTCATTTGACTGCCTTCTGGATGAATATTCAGACCATTCACTAGTTTCCTCTCCACTTTACCAGTACTTTTGAAATTCAATACCAAATCAATGTCTACAATCTGGTCAAGAACTTCCTGCCATATAAGCAAAGCCCACAATAATTGGTGAGTAGAAATCATAATTGATCAAGCAATTAGAAAATAATGAATCCTGAAGCTAGATTATCTCTATTTCTCAAGAATTGATACGGCAAGCTAAAATATACTCTGTAACAAACAACAAATTCAGGCACTGAAGCAATTTGAGCAGGTCTAGCAAATTGCAAAGTCCCTAAAGATAGAAAGCGAGAAAAAAGAAAGGACAGCCTCTGACATCTCTTTATTCTCAAGCAATTCAATATAGCAGCGGAAATCATATTTTCTTATATTCAACATAAACGATAGAAACAACAGTACTCCTGGGTTACAAAGTTTTGGCTGTTAGAACTTTGAAGATACCAGTATGGAATCCAAAGTTCCAAACTCAAAACAAGTACTGTTTAGCTGTTAGGTTAGACGAACAGCTTTTAACAGATATTTCTACGAAAAATGTGTTCTCAAATGTCAGAGAACTATCATACTATAAAATCTAACAAGACTGTTTGGAGTGAGGTTTCTGTATATGGCTATTAATCCTAAAAATTGACAAATTAAGAGACGGGAGGTGAAATACACAAAAAATAGGTGCATGGAAACCAAAAGCTGCTGCAAGTTTATTTAAAAAGTTATCAATCTTGCATGCAGGAATAAATTACAATCCGCAAATGGAAACATAACTATACAGCAAAGCAAAAATAGGATGTGAACGAAACTCACAGCTTGCATCCTTGCTCTAGGGATACCATCTAGAATGAATCCAGATTCCCCTCTATAGTACCCTTCTTCCAGTCTCTTTGATAGCAAACCAAATATTATATCCTCTGGAACAAGCTTCCCTTGGCTCACAGCATTCTTAATCTACACAAGAGATAAGGGAGCCATAAGTTAGAAAGACACCAAATTTCAACAACAAAACAGTTAAGTTTATAAATGATCAAGTGACAATGGTGTGAGGAACTTGAAAACTAGAGATAAATACAAGGACATGTTTTTCCATGATTTCCCGATTTACGTAGAAATATAAGCAAAACTAGAGATAATGCAGGTACCATACACACATGTTTAACATGATCAAAAGGACTTAAAAAAAGAAGACACAATAGTCCAAGATGACTTGAGTTGAAAATATATATTGACCTGAGAAGAATTACATTGAATGATTGCTACTCGCTCCATTCACTTGGATTCCATATCTATTCTATTTGGCCGATTCATTGAATTCCAAACGTAGCTAACACCCTAAAATTTGAATAACAGACTTAAAAAAGCGTCTCGATGCCTATTACCGACTATTAGTCCAATTATTAGTTTTGAATTTTAGGGTGATAGCTAGGGTTTTTTTTTTCAAGCCTACTTAATTTTCTAGGAACATAAAAAGTTCTCCGTCGCAAAATTAATAGACAAATCATTACGTGGGAAAATAAAATCTAAACGAAAATTAAACAGACTTGAAAAAAAACGCATCTAACACCCTAAAATTAAAAACTAATAATTGAAATAATTAGACTTATTGCCAAATTGTAGGCCTCTCATAGTATTTCCTTGTAGTGCATTTCTTCCCCTAGACCTCCATTGTGGATGCATAGGAGGAGTTCTAAGAACATCGACATCTTCAACCCCGAACAATTGAATAGTCGGTAATAGGCATCGAGAGGTATTCACGGTCCCCCACTTGATGCCACTTCAATCTCTCATCCGGTAGAGATCTCGCATACTTTGCGTTAAATTCTCCTCATAAATATAGCAAATATTTGTTAGATGGTTAAGGGAAAGGGACATAGCTCTCTATTGTTTTCAAATCATCAAACGCGTCTAAAATAGCCCGAATAAAAAACGAGTTTTCATATTGTCGGTGAACTTTTTGGCGAACTCCTAGTTAAGTTAGCAATTTGATTGTTTGGTTAGTCATGAGATTTGGAATCGAAAAATAGAAAATATGTACAGTGATTTGTAGGAGGATTTGTACGTGTGAATTTGAGGTTTTGTGTGTGCTAGCTTTAAAAATGACCTAACACACGCAAAACCTCAAATTCACATGTAGAAAGCTTCCTACAAATAACTTACATTTTTTCAATTCCAATTACCATGGCAAACCAAGCAAATCAAATTGCTAACCTAACTAGGGTTAGTGACAATAGAAACTCGTTTTTTTTTATTTGAGCTATGTTAGACGCGTTTGATGATCCGAAAACAATAGAGAAAGCTATGTCCCTTTCGCCTTACAAACTAACAAAGTTTGGTATATTTATGAGGAGAAATTTAATGCAAAGTATGCAAGATCGTTACCGGATGAGAAATTGAAGTGGCGGGGGACCATGAATACCTCTTGATGCCTCTTACCGACTATTCAATTGTTCGGGTTGAAGATGGCGATAATGTTGATGTTCCTAGAACTCTTCCTCCTATGCATCCACAATAGAAGTCTAAGGGACGATACAAGGAACTACTATGAGATGCCTACAATATGGCAATTAGTCTAATTATTCCAATTATTCGTTTGAATTTTTGGGTGTTAGTTACGTATTTTTTTTCAAGTCTCTTTAATTTTCTTTTTCGCTTAGGTTAGATTTTATTTTCCCACGTAATGATTTGTCTATTAATTTTGCGAAAAAAATTCTTATCGCAAATGTAAATATCTCTATATCTTATTATAATCATATTATTTCAAGTCATCCACCCCGTTCATTTGGCTACCTTTAATTTTGGCACTATTGGATTTAGGGGGCTACCACGGGAGCTCGCCCTGGTGGAGAATAAAAATCTCGCAATTTTAGAAATTTTTTAGTTTATTTTACGGCATTACTCGGTTCTTTCTACAAAAAAAAATTTGCCCCTTATCACAAATCTTGGCTCCGCTCCCACAAATGACCAATAGAAACGAGAGGGCCATTTAAAATGAACGTGTATAATCAATTTATACTTCAAAAACCTCCCTAATATAGAAATGTAAACAACTAAAATAAGACAAATGGCCAGGATGGAG
The DNA here is from genome assembly GCA_028566215.1 of Silene coronaria. Lineage (NCBI taxonomy): Eukaryota > Viridiplantae > Streptophyta > Magnoliopsida > Caryophyllales > Caryophyllaceae > Silene > Silene coronaria. The sequence goes on from JAOWBH010194613.1 coordinate 13,793, forward strand.
CAATTATTTTTCTATTTGACACGTATTTTAATCAAAGATAAACAAATAATCGAGTGGTAAGGAAATACAATACCTGTTGATAAACAGAAGAATGAGGATGAAGCTCCTGAAGAAGAAGCGACGCCATAGAAATATGAGGAACACCTAAAACCTTAGACAATTTATCAGCAAAAACACTTTTGTTAGCACCAGGTTGACCAAGAACAACCCATTGTACACCTCTCCTATTCCTCGATCCTTCATTATCCACCGTCAGATCATCACCACGGCAATTCCTCACCGTCTGATCATCGTAATAATCTTCCTCCTCGTCGTACTGGATCGCAGCAGCGGATGCTGATCCGAATAATCGAGGGTGGATTAGTGACGTGTACCGGAGTAGGGATGGTCTTGCGCGTAGAGTTGCGAGGCCTGATGCCATGATAATCGGGGCGTTTATTGTCGATAACAGTGTGTAATTCCCTCGTCGCGGGTCGGAATGACGACTGACGGCCGATTGGATGAGAGAAGGGAAAGAGGGTTTGGAAATGTAGGGTTTGACGAGGTTTTAGAGAGCGTGGTTCGAGTGTGTGGTTCACGCGTGTTTGGAGGGGTTGGGTGTTGTGTGGGAGTGACACGTGTGTTTGTTGACTTTTTAAATGGCCTGGAAAATGGGAGTGTAAACTGTAAACCGTCAGAAACATGAAAAATTGAAAATGTTGGGGTTATTTATTTATTTTTTAAAATGTCGTATTTGTTTGAAATGACTGGTTTTCTCTTTTAAATTATCTGTCACAAACTTTTAACGGGTCAAATAAAATTCAGATTAGTAGATATAGACAAGTCATATATAATTTTCTAGGCACTTTATCTTTTGTCTTACCGAACCATGTGGGTAATACTTGAGCCGTAGTAAAGAGAATTGTTGTAAATTTAATTTAATAGAGTTTAATTTAGAACAGTAAGTCTCCCTTTTGACCGGTACTTTCGTCATAAGCTTGTGACTGGTCAAGTATCACCCACATGAGAAACCAAAGTGACTAGAGACTCACAAATGATTTTATTCGTCATAAACTTGTGACTGGTCAAGTATCACCCACGTGAGAAACCAAAGTGACTAGAGACTCACAAATGATTTTATTCGTCATAAGCTTGTGACAGATATCAGCCGTCATAAATGAGAATTTGTGAATTTAGAAATGTTTAGATTTTACAACTTAGTTTAATTCTGTATCTAGATTTAATTCATACTCATTTATCAGATCTCTAATTTTAAAACACAAAAACTTAAGAGAGACAGTCTCTCAATAATCAATATAAACCTACTAATTTTAGAATATGGTGTCCAGTGTACACATCTATTTACATGGAATTGGAAAATTTAAATTTTAAATAACTTGACACACATGACAAGTTCTCTTTATTTATATTTTTTTGGTGACAAATGACAAGTGAGATACACATCCAACTAGTAAATACTCGGAGTAATTACTATTGCTACGCAGTAAAATAATTACTCCAACTAGTAAAGGTTCTTAACATTAGTACGGAATAATCTATAGCTATTTATATATCTAATTAAAAGATTATCTTAATACATTCAATTTTATTTCACATAACCTTAACACATACATTCAATTTTATTCCACATGAGATTTGTTAAATCATTTAAATAATTAAATCTAAACAATATAGTTAAAAGCCTAACTAAAACATTTAATTTTATTCCAAGGGACATTTTTATAATTAATATTATTTATTAATTGATTATGAGCATAATTAAAAATTTAGAATAACAAAAACCATTTAAATAAAAATCGCGAAATTAAAACATATTTTGACTCAAAAATTGATAATTTTAACGCTTGAAAAGCAAACGGAGATTAAATAGGAAAACAAATAAAACGAGTTAACATTAGTCACAGTACGGAGTACCGTGTTATATGTTATTATGTTGATTTGTCATAATTCACATCTTATTTTATCATTTGTCATGTTTTCAAATAGTTCGTGTTTATATAGGTAGTATTAACCAAAAGAGGAAAATTACACAAAACATGTGATTTTTTCACGGATTTCAAAACTAGTTACTAGTACTAAAATACTTATTCCGTAGAGTATCATTCGTTCTTTTATAGTTTTGTCGATAATCTCTGCATTAAGTAAAATTATTGAAAAATAATCAGATTTCATGTTACATATAAAAAATACAAAACTTAACAATTACTCGTACATAATAGTGAGTATAAACTAAGAATACATCAAAAACCCAATGTTCATACTATTATTAGTTCCCAAAAAAAAAAAAAAAAAAAAAATTTAATACAAAGTAATATTGATTTAAAAATTGCACAACAATAATGAAACTGAACCCATAATTAAGGACGAATAGAAGACGTTGCAGACATTGCTAAAAGCACTTGAGGTTGAAGCCGAGGATGAAGTAGAAGGCGAAGAAGAAGAGGAAGAAGACGGCGAAGAAGAAGAAGAAGAAGAAGAAGAAGAAGGCGACGATGAAGATGAGGATGGCGATGATGATGAAGAGGTGGGTGATGATGACGATGAAGAGGTGGGTGATGAATCAGCAGCGACAACATTGACCTTAAGCTTCATTCCAGCGCTACAATGTCCAGAAGTTCCACAAGTAAAATACCTAGTGCCAACTTTGTCTAGTTTAACCACATTATTTCCTCCATTAAATGAATTAGCTGCGTTGCTAATGTCACATTTCTTGTATTCACTTTCGCTTCCTAGCTCCACCACACTGTGTAGTCCACTAGTGTACTTGAATACTGTACATCAGAACAAATACAACATTTATTTATTTATGCGCTACTAGTTCAGAAACATTGATATGTTTTTTAAATTGAAGATTTTGTGAAAACGATTAATTGGGAAAAAAAATCTACGGTTTGCAACGAAACGAAAGGACGAGATGATGGAGTATAGTTGTCTTATGCACTATTAAGGCCTTGAGGGTACGGTACACAAAGAATACATATATATATATACCTTAATTATGTTAACATAATTAGTGTTAAAAATTATATAAAGAGCTTTATCTCTCTAGGTCTTTAGTGGTCCTAACCAGCTCAAATCAGCTTTAAAACGAGTGATATACAAAAAAAATAAAAAATAAAAATACATCAAGCAAATGGTAGAAAATGTGAAGTTTTAGGAGGGAATGTAGTAAAGTATAATACCAAGTGTATCACCAACTTTGAATGTTTGTGTTTTAGCCCAAGTATCATAATCAGTGGACTCATCCCAACCTGCGCTTCCTCCTACCTCGTGTTGCGTAGCAGATGCCAATTCTGTGATCAAAACCACAAGAACAATTATCGAAAATAACGTCGTCATTTTCGTAATCTCCATGCTCGCTACGCGGATGCTGGCGTTCGTCACTAAGCTAACGTACGTCTCTAGCTTTTTTGTTAAGTATAGTTTTGAAATGACAATGAATGGCTTATGAACTTAGGCAATTAGTGAGGCTATTAATATTGCTCGAACCATGCATGACACTTACGTATATGTGAGTGAGCCTTGTAAGGTACATCAGTTTGCTGGTGAATGCTTAACTTTAAAGAGAAGGGATCGTATGTTTATGATTTTGCCTAGTAGTTAAATGACTTTTGGTTAACAATGGGCTACACCAAACTATGAAACTATCGTTATTGGCCCTATTCTTTTGAACTTCTAAGAGCTGAATTGAACGTCTGATGAACTGATGAAACTATCGTTATTGACTTAGGCCTTATTCTTTTGGACTTCTAAGAGCTTAATTAAACGTCTGATGAACTGAACTGAACTTATAAGAACTGAACTGAACTTATAAAAGCTGAACTTATTTAAGTTGAACTGAACTGCTCTTCTATATCAGTGAACGAGATATCCGCCTAATACGTACGAATGTACTATGTATCAAGTCATTTTACAAGTTATACTTTCTCTGTCTCCGTATGTATGGATATTCACCTAATTTAAGTTTATTATTTTAGGAAAAATTCACATATATAATAATTAGTACAGATCCCGCGCATGCGCGGTATTTATAGAGTTTTTATTACCAAAAAACTGCAGATTTCATTTTATAAATTTTTTCCAACTATTTTAATAAATATTTCTTGTCACAAACCTAATAGTAAACATAT
>JAOWBH010194722.1:0-17918 GCA_028566215.1 Silene coronaria
CTTGTTTGCATTTCATAATCATACTTGCATACATTCATTAAATCTTTGTTAGCATTATGCATATCGTAATATTGAAATTGACGTTTGTATGGTTGTGTGTTGTCACCTATTTTCGAGGTGCCCTGTGTTGATCCATATGATATTTCCGATCATATGGGGAGCAGTCAATTCACAGGTTTATATGATGCATTCGGGATGGGGACGCACTACAGAGTTGGAGTTGAGTAGTAGACTTGGTATAGAGGTTGTGTTTTAGTCGAGTTGTATTTATTAATCGTTCATTTAGTTTGTAATCGCTAAACTTGTATTTATTAATATAAAATATTCCTTGAATTGGTGTTTTAAAACACTACCTCGGACAACCAAGATGGTAGCGCCCTTGATTACCTCGGTCAGGTAATTGGGGGTGTTACATGGATACCCAAGGCGACTTCAAGCCATGTTTTATGACCCGTTATCAATGGCATTGCTTCATCGACATAGATGGTTAATTTTCAGCTGTTTATCTATAATATTTTCGACGATGTAATTTTGAAATATATGTGCTCGACTTGTGAGAACAGATTGCCTCCGCCCAAAAGACTTGACATAAAAAGCTGTGGACTGGCTGATTCACTTTCCTTTCGACCCAACTCTAACAAGGGACCCACTTGACTGACTGACTGACGTCAAAATGTTCATGTCATTACAGTTGTCTTATTCTGCTGCGCTATGTTGCTTCACAGCGATATCAAAGGGCCAGACACGGGTACCTACTCAAGTTTAGAATGTTATGAAAAATGGACAAGTTCTTGATTAAAAATAGTGTCAATTGTCATACATGTCCAAGAGTCAAATGTCGAAGACGACGCCATAAGTATCGAACATATACTGTGGGTTTCATCACATTTTGGAGTTCTCCAAGTTTAAGAACACAACTTTTTTCTTTTTTTGACAACACCAAATAGAATATAACTTACAACAATGCTTGTTTAGCAAGATTATGAGCTATCCTATTAACTCCCCTACGACAAAAGATAAGAGAACACAACTCAATACAATAATACCTAGACGATTGAAATATCTAGATTGACAAAGTTGAGTTGCATGACTTGCATCACATTTTGGGTTTTTCAACTAGTTTCTATCTCGAATCTCAACCATGGATTCAGATGTACGAGTAATTGATCATCCTATCAACTTGCTGCTTACGTTTATTGTGGTACATCCAAAATAGCAAAAGAAGAAAAATGAAAGCAGGAACGTTAGACTTATTGTTGTACATTAGAAATCACAAAAAAAAAAAAAAAAGCAGCAGCAATGCTTGTGGGCATGAAGATTAGGAAAATTGAGCACAATGGATTACGACATGATTAACACAACTAAATAATTTCACAATCAAACCTATCTTATACTATCGCATCACATGAGCGTTCAGAAACAATACACGCAATACACACATATTCGGCATCATCACTGTTGTATATAATTGTTATAATGGAGTCTAATTACATGCCAGATAGAGCTGAAACGATTCGGCAATCAGGTAGCCATTTTTCCCTGCATTGCTGTGTAAGTTTCTATACTCAGCAATTTATCTTTTTTTATAAACAACGGGCCTTATTCGGTACGCCCATTGAAATGTTGCTTCTCCGGTAAGAATAACCCTCACGCACAAGACTGGTCATGTAATAATCTTTCCAACATAAAAAGTGACTTTCATTTCTTTAGCCTTTCTAGACGAGAGTACGTACCGATAATGTGGATCTTCCTTCTTCTCAGCCTTAGTTTGTGCCTGCCTTTTTGCCGTATGCCCGTATTAGGCATCTCTTTTAAGCCACCATTCTTGGACTAACTCAACGTTTGCGATAGTAGCGATGATTGATGGGAATCTCTCCGCGGGAATATTAGTTTTTCATTTGATTTATATGGCGGCACATTGGACGGCACAAACCAAGTTGCAGATATCGAAGATTAATCCCATTTGTGGCAAACTCTCATACAATCTCAACCACTGTAGTGGCCCTTGTGGTTCTGAAAGCTTTGACCATGCTGGTTAGGCTGGGCCTGAGCATGCGCTTGGGGCGGCTCATTCTGCAAGTTTGATGGCTGTGTGTTGTAGTGTTGAAAGGAGTGAGAATACAGAGGGTTCATCAAGCCCTGCAAAATAAGCAATCTTCTATGAAAACATCGCATTTGTAAGCTAACAGCACTCAGACTTGGTCATAAAGCCACGTCTGACTCGGATTTGACACGTACTTAAAAGAGACGGTCTCCCACTATTATTTTGGAGAGATTTTTCAAATAGAAACCAATTAATATGGGTTTGATAATGGGTATCAATATGTCTCACACTCCAAATGCACGAGGCCGTCTCCCAAAAGATAAACTACAGTGCTCCATGAGCCATGGATAGTGTCCTCTTGAGAGGAACCGTTGCAGCTATCTTAAAGAATAACTGATCACCTGTGATTGAAGGTGATTAGCATTCCCAGCACCAAAATGGCCCTGAGAAGAGTCTTCCTGAGACGGATCAGGGAAGCCAACTTGGGTAAAAAGTCCTTGTGATCCATGAGCCATATAGTCCTGAAGAGAGCAAAGATAAGAACACACAAACAAGGAGATAACATATGAGGAGGTGGGAAGAGCCTTGATGTACCTGGGACATAAAATCATTCCCGCCACCAAAACGAGAAAATCCAGCCTGCGAGTTTTGGTTCAAGTAGCTAGCAGGAAATCCAGATTGTGCTCCTTGGGTGGCATAATCAACTGAATATCCACTTTGTGAAGCCTGTCACACATACATCAGATTGACATTCCTAAAACTACATAAGGTGAAAATGCCTTAGTTTCAAAAACCACACATAATCTCAAGGCTGAATGAAGCACAAGCCAAAAACACTGGAGCATCGTATGCATAAAGCCATAAAGGTGTACAAAGTGATATGCACTTCTATTTACATTCCAAAATTTTAGTAATTCTTTATTTACCCTTCCCTTTGACCAATACCTCTATCTTACGTGTTATGCCTTCTAAATTTCTAAGGAAACATATTGATGCAAGATTTTTATATATATATTGAAAAACAATTTTGTTTGCAAAAGCTGTGCGCCTTAACATTACAATCCCTCATCGTCCTGGTTCACCTTGGCCTTCCGAAACTAAGGACAATACAGAAGAAAGCTGTGTTTCCAAAAAATACGGATCACACAAGGCATCATAATGTCATCTTAGCAAAGGAAACATGCAGCATATAAAGAAGACAAAAAACCATAGAAAAGACGACCAAGTCCATAACATTCTTAATCCTGAAATAAGAATATACATTTTTTAATAAGTATCAGCAAGGCAACCAAGAAAAAATGCTGCTGGTGAAAATATTACGATAAAGGGACCATGCACATGTCGAAACCAGTAACAGCATGCAACCATGATATTACATGAAGGCCAATATGCGAAGATCAGCTGATAACCTGTGGCAGATGCAGGTTTTCAGCTTACCACAGTGTTTTCCTAGTGAAGAACCTTTCACAAATAGCCGAGATGTGACAATCACACTGATATTTGGCCACTACAGGTAGACAACAGGCAGCCATTATTTGACTATCACAATTGATATTTGGCTGAAACAAGTCGACAACAGGTACCCCCTATTTTAATGATACAGCCAACCCTAGGAATGACTATTATAGAGACAACAAATTCAGGAGCAATACTACTGATCAGAGTGATCACAGATGTGACAGAATAAAAAAAAAAAAAGGCCACAATAAATCCGGTCATTTCCACAACATGTCAGGCAGGGTACCACAATATGATTGTCCAACAACCACAATTGCGACTAACACAACAATTTACTACCATGCATACATACTCAGAGCACAATGTAAAAAATATACCTGTGTTGAGAACTCGCCGATATTGTAAGAAACATGGGATCCTTGACTCTTAAAATCATCTCCCAAAAACTCCTGCCATATTGGTCATATATTAGTACATCAGTATTACATGGCTACGGAAACCAAGGTATGGACTTCTTATAATGAAGGGACGATATACCTGTGACAATCCCCCCAGAGAGAATCCATCACGGAAAGATTGGTTAGGCCCCTAACAACAGTAAGTTATATGTCATTAACAAGCCAACAATGACTTGAAGGAAAATTAATTGACACAACAGAAGAGGGAAAAAAAACGAATCAAGTGCCTGAAAGAAATACTAACATTAGAAACAAAGCCGGGTTGTGACAAAGGACCACCAACAGACTGTTGGCTATTAGGGCTTTCTGGGGGAAAGTTGAAGTTAGGCCCAACATTTCCAATAGGCTGTTGTGAGCCCTGCTGGTGAGGAAGGTGACTGCCAATAGGAGCAGCACTACCTCGACCAGCACCAAAGCCACGGCCACCGGGTTGGGGTACTTGAGGAACAGCTCCAACAGGACCATGAACAGCTCGAGCGGGAATAGCATATGGTTGAGCCGGTGGTGCTCCATGATAAGGATGAAGGGGAACTAGAGGCATAGGAAATCCGGTGGGATGTACTCCTGGCTTGTGGCTACCATTAGGTGGTCCTTGTGGCATATAACCTAATGTAAGGATGTCAAAGCCATAAGTCAACTATAACGACAACTAATACAACTAGAGCCTTATTCCCAAAATGATTTGGGTCGGTTACCATAAATCAATATTTAAAACTGTCAATGACAAGTAAAAATCATGAGAATTAAGGGGGGAAACTGAAAAAATAAAATTAAACAGTAACATATACCAACAAGGATGAGGAAGTCACAAAAATGCAAAATTTCATTTATTTCAGGAAAAAAGTATTGTCCAGCATGAATGTTATACTATCTACAAATCAAGTAGATAAATGATTAATTAATTAACTAAAAATTTTAAAAATATGTGCTCCTTTTCTTTGATTTTCTACTTTTCCTTTTAGGTCCAATTCTTTGATTTCCACTTTCTCTAAAAAGGTCTTCCACTTCTCTCTCATAATAGTGCCCCATTGTTTCTCCTCTCTGCTTTGTATTTTTAATTTTTTTAATATTTTAAGTAAAGTGTCATTTCGAAGGTGGGAGATATCAAAGAATTGGAGAGAGTAAATAATTAAAGAAACCTTTTGCCTTTTTTATACAAAAGTGAAACCCTATTTTTTAGAATTACAGAACTAATATAATTACATTTGTTAAAAAAAAATACTTTCAAATGAATTAATTTTCACAATATGTATATATTTTAAGAATGAAGGTTGAGGAACAAGGAGGCCCGGGAAAAAAAGTAGGTGTTGCATCAATCGATGATAAGATGAGGGAAAATCTTTTAAGGTGGTTTAGCCATGTACGGCAAAGAGTACTGAAGGCATATGAATGTTTTTGGGATTATTGAGAGCATGACGACGGAGAGGGAATTGTGGAAAGAAAAAATTCATGTTGAAGATAAAGTTTGAGTTTCAGGTCTTTACTTACTGTCTACCATTTTACTCTAGAACAATTTTTAAATCCTTTAGTATTATTTTGCCGCTTTAATTCCGGTTTTGCTTAGCCTTATTTTTCACAATGCACTTGCTTTTTTTTTTTAACTCTTGAACGCATTGGTGGATTCAAGCCTAAATGAATTGGAAGATGATGCATGTTTGCCGACCCAAACCATGTTGGGACTAAGGCTTAGTTATTGTATGTATATAGTTTGAGAGATACTAAAGAGACGAGTGAATATTTTGACATGTGAGAATGACAATTGTAACAATCAAACATATAAGCTAGAGTGGAAGTTGTCTACAAGCAAGGTGCAAAATAACAGATTGATGATACCTCGAGCACGACTGCTTCTTCTATCAGCATTTGCACCGCTTGCTGAAATCGGTGCAAAATCATTATTGGCTACACCAGCGGCTGCACCATAGAATAGTCGACGATCGTTGTAGATCTGAATCATGATAGAACTACAACTGTTAGAAACATACTGACATGAAAAGACTCCACAATATAGTTAATCAGATACTAATTTCCTCCTTTACACCACCCCTCGAGAAAACAAAACTTGTCATCGCTGTACCTTCTTTGGTTTTTGAAACTGAACCATACTTTGCTTCAAGTTACTGAGAGGTCCTTCCACCAGGCACTCATGATCCTTCACGACATCCGTGCAGAAAGTGAAATTAGTGAATATAACAAGCTCATTTAAAAAAAGAAAAAAGAAAAAGACAGCCTTTTTATAACAAGACCACACCAAGGCATCCCACAACAGAATATATATTACCAACTCCAGTCCAAACTACTCATAAGACTTTTTAAGGTCTACAAGACAACACTTTGACCTCATTTTTTTCCATTTACATATTATTTTCTTTTGTTAAAAATATAATTTTGTGTATTACAAATCTGAATCTGAATATGTTAGTCAGATTTTAGTTTTTTTTTTTTTTTAAAGTTTTGTACAAAAATCAAAGTCAAAATTTTGCAACATTGACTTTCAAATAATGAATGGGTAGTTTGGAATGGATTGGAGGGAGTAAATGATTTCAACAAAACTGGAAAAGTTCACCTGCTCATCACATGTCAATATCTGTTTATCTCAAAGGGCATCCCTTTTAAGATTATTAACGAACGTCAAGCACAAAAAATAACAGGCAGAAACATACCTTGTAGTGTGTGAGTAAGCCGTTCCAGAGTGGTTGCTTGCTCAAAACTTTGGGATTCCCTAAGATAACAATCCCATAACGAGCTCTTGTTAAAGCCACATTGAGCCTACGAGGATCATTGAGGAATCCGATGCCCTGAACATACATTATATCAAGAAATCAGGAAATACTGCAATAGCTAACACTAACGCTCCAACAATAAAAAGGCAAGGTTCAAAAAACAAGAGACGGATGTCCTCGCTAAAAGTGAACTTGAGCTGATGAGACGCAATCCGGTTCTTCACTACCAATTTGTTTCCTATATGTAGTTATGTACCACCTTAGACTCCCATCCGTTTCAAATTTTAGCAGAAAAGAATCTAGAAAGTCTTCTATAGACATCCACCCCACAGAACTACTTGCTAAATCATTGAGTTCATCCAGACCTACAAGAATTCCAATGGAACGCCAATCCTTCTAATTGTTCTAAAAATTTGGAAGGCGTAAAATGATGTTCAGCTAGTTATGTACTACTTAATAAGCAGGAGACTAGGAAGTTTTTTTTATAGAAAAAACGTATCAACATTCCAGAATCATTGCGCGAAAATAAAAAATCGACTTCAACGTATCACGTTGAAGTGCCTAAAAAGTATTGCACAGAAAACTCTAAACAGCAGCTATACAGAAGTTTTTTTCAAAAAAATGTCAGCAACCCAAAAACAACTAACCAACCTGGTGTTCATTACTCCTGACGCAGGATAAAATAATGTAATCCTTTTCTCTTCCTTGGAATGAATCAACACTTGCCACCTGTGCATAAGATCCAAGATAAAAATTAAAATTTCTTATAGCAAACGAAGGAAGATAACAACTGAATAATATATTACCTCGATTTCCTTGTAAAGTTGCTGTCTGAGAGCACCATTCCTTGACATATAGTTCACAATATACGCCCTCTGGCCCTCGTACGGTGTTATTACCCCAATCTATAGCATATACAATAACACAAGTAGTTAAGAATATCTGGCTCCAAAGAAAAGGTCACCAGCATTGTGATCTTGGGTAAGGTGGAATAACATCCTAATGGATCGACAAAAAACTAAAATTTACCTGACTAGGAACCACACCACTTCTTAAGAAGGTAGTCACTATTTTCTCAACATTTGCGGCCTCTGTGCGATTAAGATAGGACGTTCCGCTAGCGCTAATCTCCTCTTGCCCCATCTGCAAAACACTCCCCCATAAAGTTGATATACAGCACATAAACTATATAGCACCTCATGTCCTCATTCTTCATGTAACCAAGTAATAGACTTTTGGGTAAAGTATTGTAGCCTTGACTATAATTTGACACACATGTGCAACAATACAATGTATATTAGTTTCTTTAGAGCGTACAAGAAATAGTTTTCAGATATTCTAAAAGCTCTGGTAAACTATAGTTAAATAACTAACGGGCAAAACATGAACTCAAGTCAGCAAAATTGTACAACATAGCAAAAAAAGTGGGATGGAGGGACAGGCAAAAACTTCCATGATATAAGCAAGTATCATTTTACATCACTTTAAATTGCTGAGGTAAAAGAGGAAACAATAATGATCCCATCTTGGGGAAACACCATAGTGTTTTGAGTATACAAGAAACCAAAGTGTGGGACCTGAGATCAAAAGCTGTGATTGTAGATTTGTAGGAGATACTAGACAGACCAGAATGTAAGGGTTAAGTTCCACGTTCAATAAAATGTCATGTGTCACATCTCGGACCATCCTATACTGCTATGAACATGGCCAGATTCATTATGTCATTTTACATTTCTATAATATTGTCAAATTACACATAACACCGTAAATAATATGTTCTTCGTCATGTCTGCTTCAACTACAATCATCGAAGCAAAATTTCACATTTACAAATTATATACCTGGACATAAAAGAACATGGGGCGGTTTGGAACGGGCCATGGGAAATCAATGCCCGTTGTTTGTCTCTCATTAATTGTAACGCCATTCTGTAGTGTCCCTTCATAAAAATTGTTGGAAGGAAATTCTGATAGTGCTGGATGCATACGATATTGAACCTGAAGATCAATCAGAGCAGTTAACATTCTGCTTACAGTTAAAAATACTAGGAGTGTTGAACCCAGGCAAATAGTAACAAAATCATAATCATACTTAGCTCGCCACCACCAACAGAGAACGCAACAAAACCGAAGTCCCGAAAATATTGGGGGTGAGCTAACAAGAACAGCCACAAAAGTATGATAGAACCATCAACGTGAAGGAGTAAAGCAAGATAACATGAGAGAACCTTGGAAAGGTAACAAATAAGAGAGGCAAACGAGAGAATTTTCAAAGCAAACAAATGGAAAATAACATAATATAAAGTCCAGGCAAATTATTTACATAGGTTATCTGCCACCGCTGCTCCACATATCCATATTATCCAATACCATATTTTCTTCGCAAACACAGATCACTCTCAATCACCCTACCCTTCACAAACTCCTATCAGCTCTATCACTTGCTCTACGTCTTACATGGTCAGATCAAATTAGGCAAATCTCCCTCGTATCTTCTCATCCTCATTAAATGCAACTCAAATTTTATAATTCTTTCTTTTAAGACCATCAAATGCAATGTCAAAGCATCTCTACATGTTCCATCTTATAAACATGACATTGTTACAAGCTCCTAACACACATTGCAGGCCTATTTGTTGCGTGATAGAATTTCCCTTCAACCTAGATCACACCATTGATAGTCTATTTGTGAGACATATCATATACATGTCATCATTTTTTAGGGCAGATCTTCAAATGCGGGAAAAAAATTTAAAAAAAAATAAATAAACAGAAAGCAGGGGTAACTTTCCCCTCTGAAATAACCATGAATTCTCAGTAACATTCATACCCGCAACATACACCATTATTAACACCAAATCACCAAAATAATGCAGTATTAGTATCCCAGAGTAAACTCGCCATCAGCTTAATTATATTACCGAAGTACAAAGTAGTAAACTGCAACACTAAAAATCAGGCAGATATTATAAAAAAGAATCAATATAGAGCAGCTGTCAGCCTGCCAGTCACACCTGCAATCTAATAGGTTTCACGCCAAGTAAGACGAGACGTTCAAAAAGAGATTGTGCCAATCCAGCTCGAGCAGCCTTTTTGCACATTATTACAGGACCAAGTTGACAGTGGTCACCGACAAGAACAGCCTGGAAAAAAAAACTAGTCAGAGCCTGAACAAACAATAACATAAAATGCATGGGCAGTACCGTTATGCTAGATTAGCTCAGAAATCCTCTCCATCCCCGTGGGTTAAGTAAATTTGCTTTTTGTGCAAGTTTTGGAAAAGAAATTTGAGAAGAGAAATCAAACCCACATTTATTGGTGTCTTTAAAGGATTATTCATCACCGGTTTACCCAAAATAAAAGCGAAGTAGATATACTGGGACATCCCAAAATGAAAATGTGGTGAATCAATACATAATAAAAAACTAGACATGTGACCACTGTTCTTTATTTTATTTGTAAAATGCTGAACTACTGGCTCACCTGCTTAACTCCAAGCACCAGTGGAATAAGACACTCAGGTTCTGTAGCTTGAGTGGACTCATCAATTAGTACCTAATACCAGCAACAAATTAATGTGTTGGGCAAACATTCTTAAGAAGAAACTCATGGTGCATACACTCATACCTGCCGGAACCTAAAGTTAGCAAGGCGAGGATCACCAGCTCCAACGCAAGTACAGCATATGACATCAGCACTCTGAGCTATCTCCCGCTCTGTTGCTCGCTTCAAAGCTTTGTACTTTTTCTCATCACTACTTGATAATTCTCCTGAAAAAATAAGATGCAGACCTTCAGTTCCACAACACTATAAGAAGAAAGGACAAGAAAACTAAGAACTACTATCTACATCCCGTTTATATTGCCCCCATTTGACTTTGGTGGTGAAACAATGTCAACTTTGACTGATTTTTTCACAATCTATGATGAGTACAGCTTTTGCAAAATAATAATCTGAAAAAAAGTTGTTTTGGTATACGCTCTCTATTTATTTGGTTTCTTCCACTTCAAATTTTAAAAGTGGCACATTACTAAAAAGAGATAGTGGACGAAGAAATGGACGAAAAAGAAAAGGTGGAAAAAAATCAAATAAATGGAGGAATGGACAAAAAGGAAAAGTGGAATAAATAAAAGAAAAGGGAGCATTAAACATCAATACATCATTGATGTACATCATCTCTCAAGTATGTGTGGAAAAGTTAAATAAAAGAGCTTAGGACAACCAACAATGGTCGACCACCAAAGTCGAACAGTGACTACAAAGTTTCTGGTGGAAGCACTATTCTGTACAAGGTTAACAGCATAATCTCCACTCCTATTACAACCAAAAACAAAAACATTGTTTCTACAGAAGTGAGCAGAAAGCCACCTTGTTCATCCTTCAGTTGTTGTAGTTTGTGCAGTTCACTCTTCTCAGAAGTGTCAAGGTGCCGGACCTACAGATAAACCATAAATTTAAAAAACAGATGAAAAAGGACACAGAAATCACACTTTATTTTACTAAAGAATATCGAAAAAGAGACACTAAGGGGGTAACGCCCATGTACAAAAAAGCACCTAGGAGCATCATATTAAGGCCCTGTTTAGTACAGAAACATATTGGTCAAGCAGATTATAAATGCCAGTTTGGATTGACAGGTTTCACTAGTATATTTCAATTAGTAGATTTCGTATAAATGTTTGGTAATTAATGGATTTAGGTTAATAGATTTTTGGATCTATGTGTAAGTGGTTGACATATTCATTTTTAACAATCTAAAGTGAATATACTGGAGTGCAGCATATTGTAAAACAATAGATTGGAACTCAATCTACTGTTTCAATATGATATTTACCAAACAGTTAAATTAGTAGATTGGTGAGTCAAACATGCTAAAGACCTAAATCAAGACCACATCCCAAAAAGCGACCAATTTGTAATGGTTTGGAAGATCCACATGTCCGCACTTTACCGCGTTATGAAGCATTATTGACTGCATTTAGCGGGGTTGCAACAGCAAATAGTACGAACTTAAGCAAAACCGGGATTTAATACTTTGCCAAGGAGATAAACCCGCATACAAAAGAAGAGTGAGATTAAGCTTTCTAGATACATGAGTGGACAAACCTGATAATGAAGTGTCAGATGCTCGACAGGGGAACTAACAGCCTCCCTTGACTTAGCACAGAGCCTCACTACCTAATCAGAATAATAAAGCAAATGAATCTTATTGTCTGCTTAATAAGCAAATCTCATTATATGCATGACATGTACTTATGTATTATGTACTATGTAGAACAAGATATTGATAACTACTTCATAAATGCCTACGAAATAGGATAGATTCATTGACATTTGACATCGCAGCAAATACTTCGATCAAAAAAATATTGCAACTAGATACATGTCAAGCTTTCAGATAAAAGCAAGCCAATTATCGGCAAATACATTTGAGAAGTATGTTACATAATGTGGATAGCATGGCACACAAAACAAATCAACCCATCAAAACTTTATTTAAAAAATCCAACTTGGCTACTTAAACTTTGAAGTAGGACTGCAAGATGAATTACCTTTAAGCCAGTGGCACTTATCTTTTCAGCCAGTTGATCTACAGCCACATTACTTGGTGCACAGACCAAAACCTTAAAAAGCACCACAATTCACATGAGTGTAAATAATACATCACCATGAAGGACAGGCATTGTGCCCTAAAATATACCTGCCCTTGGCCTTGTTTAGCCATGTGATAAACGATTGCAGCAGAAGTAACAGTTTTGCCTGTGCCAGGGGGACCTTGAATCAAACTTATGGGCTTTTGGAGGACGCTCTTTACTGCAAAAACCTAAAATAACAAAATAATAACAAAGGTAATGTATAACAAGCACAAAAGAAAGATGATTTGGATGATTTCATTCTTAAAGTAAATATGTGCTCTCTGAAACAAGTAAAAAAATCTTACAACTATGTAAGAAGCTCAGGAAAACAGGAAAAAAAATAGATATCAAAGGTAATGTATAAGAAGCCCAAAAAGAAAGAAGGGAAACTACACTTCATCAACTAACATAAAAGAGCATAAAGTATACCTGTGAAGCATTAAGTTCTGGAAGGCCTGGAGCACCGAATCTACGTGGCAAAGTATTTCGTACCAGCTGCATCTCAACTTCATGGCCCAACAAATGGTGGTAAATATATCTGTATTAAAATTACATGATCAAATTCGGAGAAACGAGATAGAAAAAAGGGAAGCTAAAACAGCATATATTTTGTTGCAAATTCAAATTCAGATGATAATATTTCCAACAATCCATCATAACAACCAAAAAAACCCATATAAAAAAACACCATAATATTGACAAGCCAAACGCAGGCGCAATGACATGACCTGCTATATAACGTGATGACAGAGTTGTGTCAAGGGTTTGCAAGTAAGATCAACACAACAAGCTTGGTGTCCCTGTTCGATTAAACCCACCTCCACCATTAATAATTACTGACACCCTTTAAGCACCACAATAAAAAACAAATAGCTCCAACAGATTTGCTAATTGAAAACGAGGAACTGGAGTAAGGCAACCTACCCACTAACACTAGTCTCATCCACTGCAAAAGTTTTCATTGCACTCTGCATGCGATCAAAGCTTGTACTCTTCCAGACAAAATCAACACTGAAACCATGATTTAGATCTACTGGAACTCCCTATAAACCAAATTCGAAGTTTAGGCTAACAATTACACCATTTATAAAAGTGGAATCAAAAACAGGGAATCATCAGTCGTAAATACCTGACTTGCTCGTAACTCCAGTGCAACCTCCTCCTGTGCTGTTAACTTTATCTGTACGAATAAAACGACCACATAAGAATACTCACAAGATCAACTAACATTTATTTAGACTAAACACCGAAGAACTGACTCAAAGTAGATGATGAGCCAACATACAACGGTTATTAAAAAAAGCTATGGAAAAAATGCAGTATTTCAGTAAGCAAAGTACCACATGCCCGACTGACTGCCAAGCAGGATGAGCAGCATCTCCGGAATAACACAGCCGCAACTCATCACCAGGAACGAGACGCAGTTCATTATCCTCCTATCAAATTGCAGAATTGTATATAATAAAATAACACCCACGAAGTAAGTAAAATAACAGAAAAATCGAGCGCCAAGGAACTATATGTAGGAAACAGAGGTAAATAAAAGTATTGGAAAACCTTTGGGAAAACAAAATACGCAACACGCTTCTTATTAAGTCCAATATCCCACCGAACTGTTAGATTATTCTTAGTTTGAGATTCTTTCATCATCTGCAACCCATTAAGAGCATAAAATCCATAAGATGCAAGGACAAATATTAGCAGAGGAGAGATCAGGCACAGAAGTGATGGTAGAAAATGATAAAATAGATGTTGGACAAGTATGGAACAAAGACATAGAGTAAGCAGCAGATGGCACATCACTAACCTTGTCATAGTCAGCTTCTAGTTTGATAAGTGGAGCAAACACATTTTGATACTGCAAAACACATAAAAATAAATAAAAGGCTTGCAGATATAAACATAAAAATCTAGATGCCAATCTAAAAATCCCTCCACATCCTCCACCACTACTTTTAGAAAACTGTACTTGTTCGGAAGAAAGGTTGTTTCTAACTTCACAATTTACGCAGAACATCATAGAAAACTGTAATGTCAAACAAGGTTCAACACTTCTACATACGTTATGACCAATTCGCAAACTGAAAGGATATCTTTAAAATTACAAAAAGGTAATTGTCAGATTACACGGCACGGGTAGGAGATCTCTTCGTATTAAATGCATATAAAAATAGGAACCTGATAAGCATCATCGTATTTTACGACAACAGGCTGTGGTTCATTATCAACACCAGGCTTCTCAAGATCCTCAAATGACGCATCTGGATTTGTTTTCCAAAGTTCTTCTATCTTATTTATCAGTTGTGCACTAATCTGTCTGGCCCTCAGTTGCTCCTGTTCAGATGGGACCTGTAGCAAGGAACCAGCAGATAGATTAGGTCATGTACAAGAAAGTACTATAAATATTTAAAAAGAAAATCCCTTTTGACATCAAAATTGACAAACTTAGATTATACCTTGACAAGCCACGGAAGAAAGCAGCGATCATCAATAAGAGGACACCATTGACTCAAATCCCAATTCATGTCCTTCAGTGCATTAGCGCTCAAGCAAGGCTCCCGACAAAGAAGAACAACTACACTTTCTGTCTTAGCAGAAATAAATCCAAGTAGGAAAACATTACGACACCCACAGTTGTAACATTCAAGAATTGTTTCTCCTAAAGGACTATCTTTGTGTAAACAAACTTCCTTATGCTTTGCTCGAACCTGTGAAATAACAAAGAAAAATAAGTCTATTTTCAGAAGGGAAATGCAAACAATCAAAGGACAAGAAGAAATACTATAAATCTGCTTCATCAAAAGCAAATTAACTGCATTGACAAAGCAGTTCATAAAACAACCGACAATGTCATACACGCCACGTCACCACCAGAACTTTTTTTATAACATGGCAACAAAATTCCAAATATTCGACCCAGCGCAAAGCATCTATCAATGACAAATCGAAAAACTACAAAGTAGAATGTCCACAACCATAAACCCTACAATAGCTCAGCATTTCGCAGTGTCATTAAAAACAACTAACAAACATAGTTTCCTGTAAGAATCCACTTAATGTTCAATAAGCAGCTCCAACTAACAGCACAAGAAAATTTTAATTATGATTAGAAGAATCGTGCATTTCTATGCCATAGTACCGTCGAAGCCATAGTACCATCGAAGCCATATCTGGTTCTTTCCATTATAATTCACATGATTATGCCAAAAGATTCTCGGACAATATTCTCCTCTTTATTTCAAGCCTAACCAGTGGATCCAAATAATTAGATAAAGGTGCTAGGCGTACCGAGGCAACAATGCGCAAAGGACAGGGCCAATGGTTATAGATAGAGGTGCACAACTTTAACACACATATTTGTATTTTTTATTTGTTAAAGTTCGGTGCAATATCTTCTTCATTTGGATCTTAAAGAGGATTAACATATAAAGTAGACTTTACTGAATAGTGATAATGTGACAAAGAGAAGAAGATAATAAACAAACGAGAAGCAATATAATATTGAGATTGCATAGTACTCCCTCCAATTCTTTGGGATTGCAACATTTTCTTTACATGGCATATTCATGGAATTGCCACATTTCTACTTTGGTCATTTTTTCTGTGAGCAAAATGACACTACTTGCCAGCAAGGGTGGGGACTAGTGGTTAAAATTTGGGTAAAATTCCCAAGGGGGCAGAAGTTCAAGCCTCCTCAAGAGCAATCTTGTGGAGTATTTATGCCTTCTAAACTTCGATATGTCACTTTCGGGTAGCTTACATAGTTTACGTGGTTTGCAGTATACCCGGGGGTTTACCTAGTGCGCACTAAAGGTAGCTGCGGGTTCCCTCGTCCCAAAATAAAATGACATTACTTTTATTGAGTAAGACTCGCCTAGTCACCTCGCCTCTCACCTAATATTTGTGCCAAAAAACCAAATTTTTGGAGGGAGTAGTGCACTTGGCATGCTAGGCCCTGTTGCTTGTCTATAAGGTGCATCGAGCGTTTTAGCTAGTACCACACATACCCTTGGGCTTAAGCACGTTCGAAATGTGTTTTTTTAAACTATCACTCCAATTCTATAAAAAGAAATCACCTATTCTCAGCGTCATAAATTACACCCATTACTTCTTAAAGATATTATCAGTAGTTCAGTACATGGACGAGCTCAACTCTCAGATCCAAGGAAACAATATTACTCCTCTTCAACATAAAGAAGAAGTGTATTATGGATTGGACGCCGTCATTGGTTCTTTCCATTATCATTCAAATAAACTCAATACAAAGATTCTCCGCATTCAGATAGAAGAAATCACATTCTCTTCCATTTTGCTTCACGCCACGCCAGTCACCAGCAGCTCCAACTCTCCATTTTAAAGCAGGGAATTACAAAACACCACTTATAAGCTAAGCGTCCAAATTTCCAACACGTTCGGGCAAAAACTATCGTGTGTTGCCACTTTCGCCTGTAACTAACTCCTATACTATCCACCACACAACGAAATTCGGTAAAAATAACACAGACATATAAAATCATAACGTACTACAATTCTACAAACCATACAAACTCCCAATTCGAAAACAAACTATCAATAACAAATAAAACTAGCTCAAAAAACAAACAACACCCAAGAGCAACGTTAAAAAACTAACCAAATGATTGACAATGTGAGAGCCAGAAGTATTCCCTCGAGAATTACAGAACCACTTTCGACAAGACGGTACATTACACCGAACCACACATGCCGGATTGGCAACACCGCAATACCGACACGCATGCTCCTTAAAATCCCCTTTCCCGAACTCGTCGACGAAACCATCAATCTCATCCCCGACCGTATCATCAAAATTCAATCCGCTCATCCCAGCCGCGAGAGATTCGACCGCCGCCACGCTACCTCGTGTCTTCGAGCGTCCGCCGCTGGACACGGCAGACGACGACGAAGGCGCGGGCGTAGTCGCAGCAGCGTTGGCAGCGGGAGGAGATGATACCGATGGATCAACGGCATGGATCGACGGCTGAGAAAGCTCGTTAAACTGAGGATATGATGAGAAATCCTCGGCGTCGTCTGGAACACCGACTTGAGTGTTGAATTCGAGAAAAGTGTAGGCGTCGGCACCTGTGTCGGGTTGCGACGCCGTTTCGAAGAGATTGCTTGATTGTGAATCCATGGTGATTTGAATTTTAGGGGATTAGGGTTTGAAAGGAGGGATTACTTTGGGGTTAGAGAAATTGGGGGAAAAAGAGGATGAAGGTGTGGAAGTTAATTAAAAACGTCATTAAGGAGAGAAAGAGAAGTGTGAAGCGCGCGTGTGTAGTAAATGTAATAGAATAGACTATATAGGTAACGTTGATGATGTTTAGAAGGTAAGGAAGGTAACGATAAATGAAGGTTTGTTTACTTGGACTTGGGATATTTTTTTTTTTTTTGGGATATTCAACGGTGTATTCTATATTTTTGAAATTTTATAGTGTACTCCTAAACTCTATACATTAGTCTATATTATGACTTTATTTATTTCTTTGATATGTTAGTTTTTTGGGTGATGCTCATTCATGTACGGGTTTTACTCAATCATGTACATGATTTACCAATTTGCCCCTACCATTTCAATCATT
>JAOWBH010194832.1:0-17915 GCA_028566215.1 Silene coronaria
TTACAGCACTAAACTCGAGGATAAGAAAGTACAAAATCTTCAAGCTTCTTCCAAGAGTTCTTTCAGTTCATGTAAACCTGTGCAATCATGTCTAACTCACAAGCATTAGTCAAAAGAAGGGAATGTGACGATTAAGGACTTGTCATCATCAACATTATATGGTTCAACAGCTAGGATTAGTAACTATTCCTAAGAGGGGCACTATTCATAAGGGAAGTTACTATTTCTTAGTGAAGTTCATGCATTTTAGAGGAAAAGGAAGAATCGAGCGAAAGCATAAAAATTGGACTCATAACCTTTAACTTAGTAATAATACCCACAAGGTCACAAGACTATAATGGCTAGACCAACTTAATTATTGTGCTTTTTAATTGCAAAAAAATTTATTTATTTTTGGAAAATGGGGTGTTCCATGCCGTCAATGATATACATAAAGTGCTAAAGATATCTAATGAAATTTAAGGAATTAAGGATTAACATCTTACGTTGATCTTGTGTAAAACGATTTACATTTTCAATCAATAAAGTAAAATGAAGTAATTTTATGTTCTTTTAAAATAAAACCGTCTCATATAAATTTAATAGGGGTATAAACTATAAAATATTCTTTCTAGAATCATGGTGCTTCCATAATCATTAGGTGTACTTAAATGATTTATGTCATTTTGGGTAGCATGATTAAGTTTAATTTTATGTGCACGTGTTGCTTGCCACTTCAGAGCGTGAAGAGATATTAAGTACCACCTAAATACCTAATAATTATGGAAGCACATTAAACTTAATCATGGTATAAATTTTTTATTATTCCTAACAATCATCATTAATAGTGATACAAAGATCATTATGTCGGTGAAAAGGAGTGATTTTGTTTGTAGGTCTAACGACAAATCACTAGTGCCATGGCCAACCAAATCAAATATGATATGTCTACAACTAATTGGAAGAGAAGACTTTTTATTAGAGTTTTTCGGCATCGAGGGAGTTATGACGAAGTTTGAACTCAGGTTATAAATATAGGTGTCTGTTCAGTCTCAGCCTAATATGTTGAGTTTCAGTCCAATATAACATAGCTAACGAAGTAACCAGCCCAAACACATTCAAGAAAAGCGCTCTAAATACTCCCTCTGTTCATATTATTCAAGAGAAGACTTTTCATTAGAGTTTTTTTAGTATAGGGGTAGTTACAACGACAACATAATATTAAAGAAGTTTGAACTCATGTTATAAATACTGTCATTCGTGACTTTTAAAGCAAACAGTTGGCATCAGCCGGACATTCCATCAAAGTTAAGCAAGCATATGCGGTATTGTATTAGGGAATGAGTGTTACAAGATAAAAGATATTGGAACACAAGATGAGATACAAAATGACTAATCTTAGGCCCGTTTTAACTTTCAAACTTCATATATTATCCCTTAAATTTAGACTCATTTCAAAATTTATACATTATCCCTTGTACTCGTTTTAAACTCTACTTTTCCAATTGAAAGGATATGTGAAGTTACAAAATAGGAAGAAAAAAATAACGTGACACACGAGAGTCATTTATTGTATGACCTCTTTGAAAATGTGTGTCGAGATTCATATAGAATGTTAAGTTGAGATTTGGATTTTAAAGACTCGATTAAAAACTTTGTCAAGAGTTTTGTTTATTAGTAGTCTTAAGATAAGACTGACATAAATTTTAAGATGAGACTCATTTAGAATCAACAATAATCTTACCTTAAGTAATAGACCATTCATCCCGATCAATTATTTATACTTTTTATTTTTGGGTGTTTCAGTCAATAATTTACGTTTTTGTTTCGGGTATTCTTACTCTATACTTTATCATCACTTTTTATACTTTGATCCTTGTATATGAAGCTTTATATAAACATTTCATTAAGACGGTGGGAATAACTTGCGATCAAATTGACCACATTATATTTAGAGGCCACATGGTCAGGGCTAAATGGCCCAATATGACATATCTTAACCACGATCAATAAAAGAGAACAAATATAAGTGTGGGTTAAGTTTCAGCCCAATATAACAGAGCTAAGGAAGTAACCAGCCCGAAAATCCACGAAAATCGTTCTAAATACTCCATCCGTTCCCATCATTTGTTTATCTTTGACTAAAAAATCCATTAAGGAATGAAAAGATAAACCAAATGAATGAAATGGCGGAAGTAGTTGGTTATGAATATTACCATGTTGTGTCGGAATCCAAAGGAAATAATCGACCTTCTCCGACTGATTTGACTCTTACCTTGTTAGAAATCGTTACCTACCATTCTATCTATCTATTTTATCAACATGGATACATGATCCTACTCGCTTATTAACAACATCAATTCAAATGTCATTGCATATATGATAATGAAATGCTCAAGGAGAATTAAGGATCATTCACGAGTTGTTGAATTATTCAGAACTTCTAAATAACTAAAAATCAACATTTTGAGTTAAGATTTTGGACTTTGTTTTTCAAGGTTATTACTTATTACCCATTTGTCTCACCGATTAATTACCTTTTGCGTTTTTTTCTTTTAATATTTTTTACATTTTTTTTTGGCTTTTAACGAGGCACAAGAGCAGTACAATATATGAGGAGGGGGATTCAAACCATTGACTTATTGTCACGATACTTCAGTCTTAATCATTAGGATTAAACCCCTTCAACAACATTTTTTTTTACATTTTGAATCCTAATTCCGCCACCTTACTATCGTAAAAGAAAACAATGCACCAAACAATAAGCATGACATGATATGAATATATGATTATATGAACATTGGCGCACGATTAATGATTGAAAATGGAACATATTATTACCTGATTTTGATTGGCATTAGTAACATAAGAGTATGTCATAGTATGTGCTAGATTGCTAGGTATAATATCCTTAGTATTTCTTAGATGTCAAACCAATTTTACGCGTTTAGTCGAATCATTCCCAAGATGAAATTCAATATAAAACTGTTATGCGTACATTGTAATTTGTAATGTTGGTTTTCTTGCTAAAACGGTGACACGGTTTGTTGGAGAATGTCATAGGTTGCCGTTTCTATTGCATTTGGCATGATACAAGGTCACACTTTTTGATAACCGGGTTGTGATTTAGAGTCAGGATTTGGAATTAACGGGGGAGAAAAATGGGATGAACAAGTAATGCTATACAACAAGCTCAGAAAAAAATCGAAAACTTTAACTAAAACTTGCAAGATTTTCATTTTTCAGCGAGAGCGAGCCTTCCTACTAGCTAGTAGCTATCCCTAAATTCCACTAGCTGTGATTTTTTCTCCTCTAAGTATAGTGGACTGGCACGAGGCCTAGTTTGTCCTGACCCGCTTACTTCTCTAATTTTCTATGCATATATCCCGCAGTAAGATAGCGTAAAATATATGATATAAACTGATAAACGTTACCATAACACGACATACAAGTTATAACTAACCACTATAAAATGGTGCCCTTTTTTTTTTGGCTGCACGCAGTTAAACTAGACTGCATCAACTTGACTTGAGCTAAATTAAACTGAATTGAGTTGAACTATACTGAACGAACGTGAATTATAAAGTGATATTTCTCATTTGCGACTGTATTGTTTCGTTATAAGTTTTAAGTGGGAGATAGTTTGTGAGTGGCCGCGGGCTTGTGATCGTCACGACTCACAAGCGAGACTTTCTGATTATAGAAATAATTAGACAAGTTAAAGAGAGCTAAGTTGAAGTGAATTAAAAGTCTTAAAACTATACGAATGAAGTCGAACCGAGTTAAATTGAGCCGAAATGTACTCAATTGAACCGAACCTAAGTTAAAATTAAGCTGAACAGAACCTAATCAATATCAATATAAGGTCACACGATAAACTAAAACCGTCTCTCATAAGAATTTGCGACACTTTGGAGATGTCCCGAAAACCAATACACATCTCCCACGTTCGAGGTGACATAACCTACGACGACTGATTACTCACTACTATGTGACACATCCCAGATCCCCCACCACGTTTTTCTCAAATATTCTCACCAAAATTCTCTTCTTTTCCCTTTCCCTTCAAAAAAATGCTTCACTTCTTCTCTCTTAATCTCCTTAATTACTTTCCTTAATCAATTTCTTCAGAGTTTTACTGGGTTTTACACATGAAGTTCTCTAATTGGTTGTTAATTTTATTTGCTTTTTTTGGTATTGCTTTTGTTGCTGCCATTAAAGCTAGTGAAGGTGATGCTGATCCTATTTACAGGTTTAATTTACTGTAATTTCATTGTTAGTTATATCAATTACTCTTTAATTACTTCATGAATGTTAAATTTTATTGCTTTTATTTATCAACAAGTGTTACTTGTGACGGTCGTCTCACAACCCATTTCTTTTTTAACATTATTTAAATTGTTTGTGACTTGTGAGTGCGTCACTGCTTGTTACCGTCACAAGTAAGAATCTGTGTTTATTCTATAGGGTCATAGGGTGTTTACTTTTGTTGGGTTTGTGATTGTTTGTCAAATAATTGGTGGTGGCAGTTGACTTTTGCTAATTTTTTGTTTTTTGTTTTAGTTTGTTTATTGTTTATTGTATTGTTAATTCGCCTTGTGTATCTCCTGACTTCAAATCCTGGCTCGGGAGTTGAGTGCGTTGAAATTAGGAGTGTAAGGTGCAGGGGCGGACCTAGGAAATTTTGGTTCCGATGTTCCCTATGTATTTTTAAGCTCTTATATTATAAGTATAGAAATTGTAAATTTTAAAATTTGCTAACTATTAATGGACGGAATTCAACAAGAAAATGGATTCTTTATGGTGTCCCGGGACCTCGGGCCTAAAGGGTAGGTCCTCTATTGATAGGGTGGTGATGAAGGTCAAGGTGAAGTCTTTTGATTTTTTTTTTGGGCATGCTACTAGTTATGGATTTGGAAGAAGCTAGACATGTAGGGTGTGGATGTCAGGGTGTGTATATTAGGTAAGGTTGATGGTATGGTACTTTCTCAAGACAGGGTGTCGGGATTCGGTATGTCAGCTAGTTTAGTTGGTAAAGGTCGTTGAGAGGGGATGGTCATGACATTTGTTGAAACTAGAGCTGATTATGGTTATCCCATTAAAGAAGCGGTTATGGACAATGCAATTTCTATATAAGCTTGTCTGCTAGCCGTCTCAAACCCGTTAGCCTGCTTGATCGTGGATTCGTGGGATGGAAAATGCATGTCGGGGTAGGGTCGTGTTTGGCCCAAGCCCACATTTGTCACCTCTAGTTGGAATCCCTTTATCATTCGAGTGTCATTGTGGCTCTGTATACTGAAAAGAAAATCGATGTAATAAAGACATGAGTTTATATGAATTGAGGTGACGATTTGTTAACCCGTTTTTATGATTCCCATTGTCATTTGCTTGTGTGATGATGTCCCTTAGTATTTGTATCAAGTGATTTACTCTGGTATTGGGAGGTACTTAATATTATGTCCTGGTCAGTGCCTTACGGTCAGTTGCTATGCTTGTTTGTAATCCTGTATGTTAAAGCGAGGGAGTTGTCGTGAGAGAGGGTATCACTGTACATTTATTTCTGCGTGACTTTTGCACCTGAACAACCATAAAGTATTGAGATTTGTGGGACTGACTAATTTGTCATTTGTTGCTTGTTCTTAGCACTCGGTGACTTTAACGCTCATTATGACTTTTATGTTCCGAATGTAGTTTAGATTAATAACTAACTCAAGGATTTGGTGATTATTGTCAAATCATCAATTCTAGTCTTGGCTTATGTTTCTTCTTATTCTGACTTTAATTAAGGATGGTGATACCTAGAGGCAGAACAGCATTGTTAATGTAGTACCTTGGTTGCCTTTGTTACGCGTTGGCTAAGAAAAAGGATATTAGCTTTCCGATTAGCACAAATAATTATTAGCTTTCCTGAGACATCTGTATAAGGAACACAATATATTATATTCCTTATAATCTGCATATATGGTATTGCAGTAATTTTGTTGTGTGCAATATCTATTGAGACTAGATTTGTGGGATTTTAATTTGGTTAGTGACACAAATTACACAATAATTATTAGCTTTCCTGAGACATCTGCATATATGGTATTGAAGTTACTTTTGTTTTTAGCGTGTATGACCGAAATTTTCTTTACTCAGCTTTCTAGTCTGATGATACTGAAATCTAATTTTGGTAGTTGGGTGTAATCGCCTTTTTTTCTTCTCATTTATTCTGGTTACTTATTTATTCTGGTAATCGAAGTTTTCTTTAATGTATGAGTGTATGTTCATGTCTTTGTTGGATTTTATATTTTTTTGTTTTGATCACTATTACTTTTCTATGTTACGCTTGTATTAGACTTCACGGTTCGTATTTCATTCATTCTGCCTAGTTATGCCATGAAAAACTTCTTCTCAATGTGTAATCTTTCTATTCTCTAGGGATTGTGTGGAGCACTGTGAGTTAACTGGCTGTGTTGGAAGCAAATGCTTTCAGCTCTGCCAATTCACTGCTGATGGTAACATTTCTGATGGTCAATGGTACCTCCAAGAACCACTTTATCTCAAATGGAAGCAATGGGATTGCCGTAGTGATTGCCGATACAATTGTATGCTCACAAGGGAAGAAGAAAGGCGAATATTTGGAGAGAGGCCTATCAAGTATTATGGTAGATGGCCGTATCTCCGTGTTTATGGGATCCAGGTTCTTAAATCTTATATATTAGTTTACCTTCTGTAGTTAAGAATTCCTCCTATTTTACTTTCGCACTAATATTAAGGAGGGCAAATTAGTCGACAAGCAAGTAAGGGTAAAAGATGGGTGTCGAGGTAGTTATTGGGTGGATAATAAGATATAATCATGTTACAACCTCCTGTTGTCAATCCCATGTCCTTATATTCTTTTTCTCTTTTCACCTCAGGAGCCTGTTGCTGTTGCTCTTTCGGCGCTTAATCTTGCTGTCCAATTTCACGGTTGGATATCCTTTTTCATTCTTGTGTACTACAAGCTGCCAATGATGCATAATCAGAAGACATACTACGAGTATACTAGCTTGTGGCATATGTATGGTATCTTAGCAATGAACTGTTGGTTTTGGGCAGCTGTTCTCCATAGTCGGTGAGTGTAAATCCGCCTTGTTTTGTCTTTGCTTAAATTTTGGTATTTCTGAATTCTGCAAGAGTCATCCAGAAATTTTGGTTCAGGGACCGTAGCAAGTCGCCTATCTCCATGGTTGTAGCGAGGAATTCTGAAATAAGTGATAAGTCCACATTCGTCTTGCTTTGTTTTGATCATTGAGACTTCTAATGTGTGACTGTGTGTGTGTGTGTGTGCTTTTCTCGTGCCAACAGTTGAAAAATAGTATCATTAAGTTAGTTTTGAATATAAGGATTCACGGTAATTGTGGTGGATAACTGGATTTCTCCATTTGAAAGACGGAAGTTGTTTAGGTGTTACTTAAATGTGAAAATTTGCCTGTTTTGCGGGCTTTTCATATTACTTCTAGTGATCCCTTGATCTTATCTTGTGTAACATATTCTCCTTTTACAGAGATCTGGACGTGACAGAGAAGCTAGGTTACTCATCTTCTGTATCATTGCTTGGGTTTGGTCTTCTATTGGCAATATTTCGAGCTTTCAGCCTAAAAAATGAAGCTGCTAAGGTTATGGTTGGTGCTCCTATTATTGCGCTCGTGATATCACACGTCTTGTACCTGAACTTTTACTACCTCGACCACGGTAAATTCTTTATTCTATATCTATGATAGGTTGTGGCTTGTCCTTCGATTTACTAGATTTTCCTGCAAAAAGATAAAAAAGTTGCTAATTCTGTAAATGTTAAGGTTCGGATTTCTGATTGGCGAAAAGGCCTGCTGGTTTTGAATATAAAAAAAATGTTTTCCTAGAGTATTGTCGATTAGAAAGTGTTCCGCGGTGATAATCTTTTAATGCTCTGTTTTATCTTGCGAATTTCCCTTCTCCGCATCAGGCAACATTGCGTGATGCAAGTTGCTGAGGTTACTGATTTCACGAGGGAAGATAAGTGAAAAGGAGATCAGTATTTGAATATTTCCACAGTTTTACAAGGGATATCACTATGAAACTAAACAGTATATGCATGTCTTCGAAAAATACTCAGAATAACACTTAGCCTAGTGGCGTCTTAGTTGATTATCTTTAGAAATGTCGGGGTTTCAAACCTCGCTGATTTTTATTTTCAGTCGTTATGGTTTCCTCACTTAATTTAAAGTTTTCCCCTTGACCATAGACTTTTCTGTTACTCCCGCTAACCATCCAAAGCTGGATCGGGTCTGCCACCAACGGCATATCTTATGTTTGTAAGCAGTGACCACTGATCATTGTCATCCTCAATGTAATTTCAGGTTTGAATATGAAGGTGTGCTCAGCCATGGGTGTGGCACAGTTCCTGGTGTGGGCCGTTTGGACTGGAATGTGCCCGCACCCCTCGCGTTGGAAGTCACGAGTAGTAGTATTCGGGGGAGCTCTTTCCATCCCCCTACTGATTTATGACTTCCCGCCTTACTGGGGATACGTGGATGCTCATGCTCTTTGGCACGCGACCACCATACCCCTTTCTTACCTTTGGTGGAGCTTCGTTAAGGATGATGCCGAGTACATCACATTGATTCGGTCAAAGAAAGACGAGTAAAGATTCATCAACTTTGAATCCAATATGCCGGTTTTTTGCTCTCACCATTGTTAGTCTCAGAAGGGTGGTTGCGGTGGCGAGTGCTTGATGTTTTTAAGAAGTAAACATGTTTCCACAAGAATGTGTTGATTGTGTATAGTTTTGCAAAAGAATGTTCTGTTTTTTTTGTCAGCTTAATTAGTCTGATTAGCTGTTTGTGCATCATGCTTGTTGTGATGTATTAGGTCATTGAGAGTTGGTGTATGTTGTATGTATGCGGTCCAGATTCTCTCCATTTCCGTATGTATGATAATGAAATGTAGTAAATATGCTCTTCAATCTGCAAAAGAATGTTCACTTATTTTCAGTCAACAGCCACTTTAGGCTAAAAAAAAAGGGACTTGCTAAATCCCGCGCATCAATTTACTCAATCCCGCGCATTTTTTCCCGTTATTCCGTGTATGCCCCTTTCATTTCTCACCTCCACCAAGAGAGACAAAATAAAATTTTACCCTAAAAATCCCCCCAAAAAGAAAAACCATCATGGAAGCCCTACTTGTCGGCTGCCGCCTCACCAGCCACCCATAAACTGACGGACGACAAAGTAGGTTTAGTTGTCGGGGCTGGGGGATGGGTAATTAGAAAGGTTCGACGGCGATGATGGCGTTAAGGAAGAGAGAAGGTGTCGTGCGCGCAGGGTGGCTCACAACTGGATTGGTCGACGGCGCACGGTGGGTCGACGATGTTGGACGGTGTTAGGTGTCGATGGTGTTGGACGGTGTTAGGGTCGACGGTGTTGAGGAAGGGAGAAAGGAAAAGGGGAAAGGATGATAGCACGTGGGAGTGACGTTGTCGACGCCGCACGGTGGCCGACGGGAGCGTTGGTCGTCGTGCTGGAGGTTGGGTGGTCAGTGTCTGGGCTGGGGGATGGCCGGATGGATGGTCGGTGTCGGGGCTGAGGGATGGTCGGATGGGTGGGTCAATGGTGGTGAGGAAGACAATGGTTTTGTTTTTTTTTTCAGTTTTTTTAGTTTTTTTAAGTGAAGGGTAATAATGGAAAAAAAAGAGAAAATGCGCGGGATTGAGTAAAATCGTGCGCGGGATTTAGCAATAGCGAAACTCAATTGCAGTAATTGTTAACTCTCACTCACCACACAAACACTATGATGACTTTTATCTGGTAATTTAACAAAAAAAGTTTCTACTGGCAAACCTTATGTATCTAATCTAATCAATTCAAAAATCAATCTGTTCATCTAGGGGCGAAATCGAGAAAAACATCAGAACCCTAGCTGATTTAACTAACAATTCCCTATTGGCAGAGACCCAGTTTTAAGTAGAAAGTACAAATAACCGAAAGCTTGTCTAGTCATCTTCCTTTTGCCTTTGTTGAAGAACTGAGACAAGTGATCTTCACATCCTAACGCTTCGCCCGTGGCTTGGGTTTAACCTCAGCCTCCTGTATACAAAGGATAGCACCAGAAAATTAAAACGGGGAAAAGACCGCATATTATTGCAAACCTGGTAGCATTACATCTAAATGTTTTTCGAAAGTAAAATTGCATATTAATCATTTTGGAGCAAATCAGATGACCAGAATGTACCTGAGTTGAGTGCAAAAGTATGTAACTCTTAGCAGTCGCTGGATTGTGATGTTCTGCTCCTTTACTCCAGTCATAACACACCTGCAATTCGTTATAAGTTCGTCATCGTAAGCTGCCATAGTGCATCACTAACAAAGTATTGTGTAAATACAAGTAAAAGACAATTGCAAAACAGGTTGTAATTGCAGGAGTAAAAGATATAATCATGGTCCCAACAGAACCCAAAATCCATCCATGGATGTGCATTAGGAAACACTTGCAAAGAAGAAATCCTCATAGAGTCCATGTTACTCCGCGTCTTTAGTTTTGTAGTTGTGTGTCCGAGACGATAGTCGAAGATATGGGTATCGAATCTGTACTTGATCAACAACGCTTCCAACACTTCTATCTTATGGCCATTTGACAAAAGTGGAGAAAAGAAGGCCAACATGACAGAAGCCTTATTTCTCAAACAACTTTTTATTTCACTAAAAACTCTGAGCTTTACCAAAATGTAACTGCATTTTTGTCTGGGGGACATTTTCCCACAATGTATTTTCATTAAGGACAAGGTCACGTGTCAAAAAAGCTGAGTCATGCCGAGTCCAGCACATGCATCTGTATCTGTGTTCAACACCGCTACCCAAGTCTGAGTACAATAGTAGATTATGACAAAAACGTAAATGGAAACCATTTCATGCACGTGCCTTTTTCTTAGCATGTAACCAAACGAAACGTAAACTGCCCTCTAAACATTCATCACAATCTTCTACCTCATCCGTTTTCTCAATTTTTTCTTGTCCCCCTCCCCTCACTCAGTCCTCTCTTTCTTTTCTAGCAACAATCCCTATGGCGATTCATGTTACTGAAAAAATTAGCCCGTAGTAAAATATAAGAATGCCGTATGCTTGTGTGGAGTTAAAACTGCATCAAAATGAAGTGTACAGAAAACGCACCGAGTAAGCATATAATGAGCCATCATTGTTAAAAGCACCGCACGGTATAGCTTGGTTGCATCTTGTCATGGCCTGAACAAAAAAGAGAGACGAAGTAAGGCCCTCAAGCAAGATTTGGAACATTAATTGAACTTTGTGGCAGTATAATGAACATAAGGACTTTTAAGGTTTAGTGGGGTACCTAAAATCTATATGGAAACCAACAATTGCATGTATGTGAGTTATAAATCATTTTCAGAAATAAAAGGGTACTGCAAATGGCATGTCACTAAAGAAGCTTCACAATCGAGGAAATGTTAAAAACAGTTGAGGTCTCAGAAGGGGAGATAAGTAAGACAGATGCACAGCAATGATTATAGTCAACTATTGTATGTGGTCACTTACATAAGAAGTTACTCAGATATGTTTAAAATAAACACATTAAAACTCACCTTGAGACGCTGCTTGCTATCTTTGTCCCAAAAGTTGAATGCGCCATCAGATCCAGCTGTCGCAAACGTATGGTGAACCTGAAGTGAGGCAAAGTCAGACATTTTTTTTGTTTATACATCAATCAAAATTATATAGAAACTACTTGAGATCCACAAAGCTTGAGGAAGGAAATGATAACTTAAATGAAAAGGTGCAGTTGCACATAATCACAAATGCTATATTCTGGTCGATTTAAATAAGATCATGAAAGAGAATCACAGATTCAACGTCCTAAAAATGAATAGATTTATACATGCAGCTCAATGTATTTTTTCTGTTAGCAACTTAGCGATAGGGAAACGAAAAATTGTAAAACAAGGTTCTCAAAGCTTTACAATAATCTTTGCAAGAATGAGTATCTAATTATGAACAGAGATAACTGATATCCTCTGAAAGTATAGGTGGCACTGATAGTCATTCGAGTCGGGTACGGGTCATGTCAGTTTGAGTCGGGCCATTTCTGGTGCGTTATTCTTAACCTCATTTATAACTTTCAATGGCATCCTGCCAATCCCTAGAAGGATTTGACTATTCTGTTTTCTCGATAGAGCAACAACTTAATATTTAGAGTAACTTCATTTTAAAACAAACGCTGCAACTGAAGATTGGCCTTCAAGCGTTTTCAGCATAGCTATAGTTACTACTTGCTACCGACTACATAATAGTTAGCATAACAAAGGCCTCTACCAGCAAAATCACAAAACGCATTGTCACCATGCAAACATGGCCTTGGTTACTATAAAGAACAGAAACACATGGCGGAACGATTTCATTAAAAAAAACTATTAAAATTTACTACTTACAGGATGAAAACTTATAGAGTTGACTGAATATATATCATTGCCATCCCTATGGCATTTGAAAGTGAAATTCTTGCTTTGCTGTGCATCATCAAGGTGATGTACACCTACTCTTCCTTCAATAGATCCAACCTATGACCAAAAGAAAGGTGAACAGTTTGACAAAATAAATTTAGCATCTACATAAAAGCTTCAAACCGACCAAAATAACAAACAGGAAACATGGATTTAATGGGGACTTCATATCAGTAAACCGATGAGTAAATGCTAATGCATACCAAGAAGCCTTGCTTGTCAGGAAAGGCAGTGACACATCTCGTCTGATACTTCAAGGGTGATTGGATCCTTTTGAATTCAGTCTAAAACAAGAGAGGTTAAAATATTTAGAGGTAAAACATGAAGGTAGTCTGCCTTCTGATGCACTACAAGAAATTGTCACATATTGTAGTGTCAAAAATGTTGAATCAAAGATACCTGTGGTTTCTGCAAATCAAAAATAACAACGTTTCTGTCTGCTGTTCCCACAACCATTAAAGGATGCAGCACAGAGAGAGAATAACATCGATCAGGTAGTTGCTGCGTGTGCACTGGACCTGACTGTCTTGTATCCCAGTACCTACCAGACAAGAGCAGTTAAAACCCTCATTGAGATGA
Organism: Silene coronaria; assembly: GCA_028566215.1. Lineage (NCBI taxonomy): Eukaryota > Viridiplantae > Streptophyta > Magnoliopsida > Caryophyllales > Caryophyllaceae > Silene > Silene coronaria. Next base: position 13,070 of record JAOWBH010194832.1, read on the forward strand.
TAAGCAGGACCAGCAGTTGAAAAGAGGAAAAGTAAACTTATGATAACAAATTTAAACCGAAGTGAAAACATTTATTATTATGAATACTAAAACTATAAGGCAACCATTCACTTATAAGCAGTTGAACACCTTGATAACATCTTGACATGCAACTTTAATTAATTGTGATAACAGATTAATGGTTCTTATATGATTGCTAATTTGCATCCCAAAATGTTCTATATCACGGAATATACAAATTCTTTGTGATCTATGATTTATTCCTCCATGGCCTTATTCCATTTATGCTTAGAGGCCCATGTAAAGAGTTCCAAATTTCAAAAATTTAAAATGGGAAAAAGACAGAAACTACTGTGGGGATATGGAAAATACATCATCATTTCAAGTTCCACCACAGAGATGATCATTGGTCAGAGATAACCATATGCTTACAAAACTAGGTGACATTAAATAATTATCAAGGTGCGCGTGAAAGTAACTCAAGGTTGATATCTTGTGTCGAAACGTAGTAAACTCTTGGGAGTGCTCAAAGCACGAATACTTTCCACATATAATTCCCATAATTAAAATGGTTGAGTTCCATACACCAAAACAGAACTAAAATAATTTTGTGTATACCATTTGTAAATCAAGTCCAATAAAAAACTTACTTTATGGTTTTATCCCAGCTTCCTGTAGCTAAGAGGCTCATTTCAGGAATCCAAGCAACTTGGCTCACAGGTAAATCATGCATAGCCACAGTTGTAGGTTGGGAAGCAGACAAAGGCCACATCTTCACTTGTTTGTCACAGCCTCCGGAAAAGACTGTGCTTCCATCATCTTTCCAAGCAGAGCACAACACCTTAAATTAAAGATAGTAAACATAGAGATATAGACATTATCAGTTGGGCTGATTTATTAGATAGGTATAGAAATAAATCGGCACATGAAGCAGCAACTTACAGGTTGATCATGTGAGATTGCTGCTTTAGCAACACTGCCAATAGTCATGCCATTCTTTGTTACCTCCCAGCATCTTACCTGTAATGTATGTTCAAGTAACAAGTTAGTGAATGCACATGGAATTAATTCATCATCTTATATTATCTTTATAAAACATGAGTTGCACAAAAAGTTTCAGTGCTGAATATAAGAGAAATAAAAGAGAGGCAGCCAGCAAAAGAGAATGAAAAAGCACAAGGGGAGCAAGGAAAGGAAGCGACAAAGCTGATGCTAATTAGAGCAAACCTGGTTATCCCAAGATGTAGCAATGAGATAATTGGCCTTAGGGCTAAAGCAAAGACTTGAAACAGAATCTCCAGGAGGATTAACAACCTGCGACCCAATCCGTTAAAAATCAGACAGTAAATATAGGCCAGGTAATGAACTGTGCATACAAATATATCAATTTTAGGATAAACAGAAATAGAAGGCACGAGAACGCTACAGCTCAGATGACGACAGAATTAAAGACACAGGAGAAGTAACACACAGAGAGTAAGCCAGATAAAAAAGAACTTCATGAGTCCTTGGATAATTTAGTCTCATAACATCAATATGGTTCAGGCTGAAACTTGGCATGAGACACTTCTTACCCATTTTGCTAACCAAACAACGGATTTCTAATCCCTTCAAATCCCTCCCCTCACTTTCCCTTCAAATCCTTCACACCCTAAGAGTGACACGAATAATTATGTTTGCAGAATTGAGTGAAAACAGCCCATTACAACGGACCATGATGCAAATTTTAATTCTCCATTTTCTATTGAGTGAAAGACTCGCTATTCCATGCAATCAGCATCCGGAGCATGATGGAGTAAAGCAATCTGCTTCTCTTATTTGTGAAGTATTCAATGCTAATTTCCTCATGGATCATGGATAAGTCCATGCATCAAACCCCTCTTAACTAAAATTTGCGGGACGCTAGGGTGAATGCTAATATGGCAGAAGATGTGCACATTGTATTGATCATAACTCCTTTGTTTCAAAGAAAACAAGCATGGTGTTTTGTTGATGAAAGGTATAAAGATACGTTCTTTTCGCAGTTGTAGGAGTTAAAACATACAACTTACACCTACACATTATTTGAGGCCTAACCCCGTATCTACAAACACATACAGTAGCTAGTATATAGGAGATTGCAAGAAGTAATAGCAAGTTGAATCAACAGACACATACAGAATGTAAAGCAGTTTATTGAGTATGAGGAGCGAGTATTATTATTATTATTGTATAAGACGGTCTCACCTGAAAATTAATAAAGAAAAGAAAGAAAATCAAGAAAAGGTATGTACCTCAGCAGATTTATTAGGGTTGTGAGCAGGAGGAGTTGTTGACCCAAATGCAGACATTACTAAATTGTATTTTGGGGATTAATGATTCAGGAATTGGAATTAAATTGAATTGAAAGAGATAAGTGCGTAGTTCAAAATTTGTCAAGGAGGGAAGGTGTTATTGTTTGTGTTTAGCTTTAAGCCTGCCGTGGGGTTACCTCCCTTTTTATACTCTTAAACTTTCCCTCCTTGTTGCTGCAATTTAACGCCTTTAGATTGTCTTTCTTCAACGTTCTTGCGAGTTGCTGCAATTTAACGCCCTCATCTTATTATAAAAATAATTTTACCAAAAAAAAAAAAAAATCTTATTATAAAAAGAGTAAATTAAAAATTACTCTTTTTTAAAATTTATTTTCAAAATTACTCTCCTGTAAAATTATTTTCAAAAATTACTCCCTTAAAATGTGCTTTAACAAAAATTGATCCAAAACTCCAACTTAAGTCACTTATTCTGTCTGTTTATGAACTTATTTCGTATTTGACATAGTCAACTTAGAATTTAAAAGGTATAGCAATGAAAAATAAGTTCAAAAACAAACGAAATAAGTCATCTAAGTTAAAGTTTTGATTTTTGGAAAAAAATTAAGGGAGTAATTTTAAAAAATTGGATTTAAAAAGGGAGTAATTTTTAATTTACTATATAAAAATAAAGGGATTTTCTTGTTTGTAGACGTACATTTGTATCTAGAGCTGTCGAGTGGGTTGGGTTTCGATCGGGTCGGAATAAAGGAACAGATCGAGAGTAGTCGGGCCAAATAAGTAGGGATGTTCACTTAGTGGTCCTGACCGAAGACTGGACCAGACCATTTGGTCCGGACTAAACCGGGCCATATTTAATTCGGTCCGGTCCACGGTCCACCTTTTTTCTCTACTTTGGTCTTTGGTCCGCTCCTAGACCAGACCGAATGGACCGCGAACCGGACCATGGACCGAACTTACATTAAAAACGAGTCTTCAAAATTTTAATATTATTGATTTTAGTTTCTACTTTGTTTACACATATTATAAAATATGTAATTATGTATTTAAAATCCAATAAGAAATTAATGTAGCTTACTTTGATCCTTACGAACTTCTTGAGTTCTAATTTCATATGCTAAACTTTGTTCATGGCAATCATATATGGTCCACTTTGTCCGGTCTGGTCCACGCGTTTTTCTGGTCAGGACCAGACAAGACCAATATTAATATGGTCCAGTCCTTGGTCCACCTTTTAAGCCTTATTTGCTCTTCGGTCCAAAGAGTTTGGTCTGGTCCGGTGCCGGACCAATGAACACCCCTACAAATAAGGGTCGAGTCATGCGGACCACGGGTGGATAAGGGTTAGAAAACGGGTCATAAAATCATTTAAAAGAGAAAAACATATGTAAAATTAATATTTTAATAAAATTCAGTTTACAATACTTATATTGATATAATTATAAAAATAATTTTTTTAATAATTATTATTTTATTTTATTTTTCAAAAAATTATACTCAATTTATTCATCCATTCCAAAAAATGAAACGAGAAGTTATCTTACAAAAGACAAACCACAGATAGGCACACTATTGGAGTAACACAAAATAACAAGCACACCTAGCTTCTATTCAAGGCTGCAAGTACCCACCCAACGTTCTCATCATGGCATCATTAGCACACTTAAGCATTCGGACACTAACAATGAACTTAATGTTCTTTATCAGTTGGTCTGTCCTCTTGGATAAATAGGAGCATACATCGGATGAAATACCTAATATCTCATTTGTTTTCGAGCTTCTATGTATTTTTTCTGAGTTTTTTTAAGTGTATATGTTTCCTTTAAGTTTTTGTCGCCAAAACTAAGATTTAACTAAGTTTATATGTAATGTTTAATTATATTGTGAACCCCGCGGTTATAGAATAAATTAAACACTACTGCAGCGGAAAATGCGAGATTTTAAAAATTTTGGCATTAAAACCGCGAAGTCACTAAATCATAAAACCAAAACTTAAGTTTGAGAACGCTTTTATACAAAATACAACTTAATTAAACATAAGGTATGCCAATCCCTCAATAAAACAAAATTGTGATAAAACGCACAATTCTACACTACAACGAATAAGGGTAAATCGTCGTAAGTACAACACTCGTTAGCTCACTCGTCTCAAAACCCCAAATAGCACCGACCTGCAACCTGTCATTCATGAAACAGTGGGGAGCAACTAGGTGTCCTCTCAGCCATATTACACAAAGTAACGTAATAAGAAACAAGATAAAACATAGCATGTGAATGATATGAAGTAAACCATATGAATAAGAGGTACAAGCATATGAATAAACATATACAAGGGGCCTAAACGAAGACAATAAGGCAAATCATATCCAAACAATGCATAGTAATCATCAACGCTCGCTAACATGACCATAACTTATGCAAAACTCAATGAACGAAGACCTTTACTACTCTAATAATCAATTCCTCCCGATAGGACGACGATATCAAGTATCCGATCATAGTCTAAACCTGGCCAGACTCTCGGAAAGTAACATCTCATAATTCGACATGCGATC
>JAOWBH010194942.1:0-17911 GCA_028566215.1 Silene coronaria
ACACCACAAGTCTACACCTCTTTCACATTGATCCACATATTCAAATATAGTTCAACATAGATTTCATCACAAGATGATACCTTTTGACCATTTTCACAACACAAATTATAGCCTAATAAACTCTTAACAAAGATTAACCAAAATGATGAGAAGATTAAACAAAATTCTAACCCAATTTCAGAACAAAAAAAAATGAATTCTAACCCAATTTCAATTTCAAAACAAAAAAAAATGGCAAAATTCATGATAAAGATCAAGAACAAAATACTAAATTTAGACCCAAACCCACAACACAAAACACACAAATTTCAACAAAAATGGCAAAATTGGACAAAAAAAAAACAATCACAAAAGATTAAAGAAAATATAAGCAAAATTAAAGGATACACACTTGTGGCAAGCATTGACAAGAAGAACCCATCATACCTACAAAAACAAAGAAAACATAAAAAGAAATCATTAGAAACCCATCAAAATAATCAACTCAATAATCAAATTATAACACATTTTGCTTTTGTCTTATCTATCTTATTTGACCAGTTTAAGTTTAACACGGATATGCCCGTCTTAAACAAGAATTAGTGATCAAAGAAAAGGGAGAAATCAAAAAATACCATTTGAAATCAACCCCTCTGATAGCCATGAAAGCAAGAATTGGGGAAAAGTGTATAAAACCCTAGAATATAAGGAAATTGAGAGAAATGAAGAACATTTAAAAGGGTGTGAAATAGTGTGTATGTAGTAAACAGTAGGTAGGTTGGTTGAGTGTGGTGTTGGTATAAACTGAGTCAGAAAATCTGTAAGATTTTAGCCTGTTTTTTTGCAGGAGATGGGTTAAAAAGACAAGTAAAGAAAAGATGCAATTTTGGGAGGAGTTGAGCAATAAAGGAAATAATAAAAGAGTTTATGTTAATCAATGTGTAGTATTCTGTGAGATGAAGGTGCGCAAAAACGGATATTCGATACGGTTTTGATGGTAGGAACTAGAACTAGGAAGTGATCTGGAAGATTTTGGCTGCTTTTTTGCAGGAGATGGGTTGAAAAGGGAAAGTAAAGAAAAGAAGGAATATTGGGAAAGTTTTGAGTAATTAAGGGAATAAATTAAAGGGTTTATGTTATGCTAATCAATGTCTAGTGTTTTGTAAGGCGAAGGTGGTGGACTGGTGGTTGTTTATAGAACGAGTAAAATCGGATATTTGATACGGTTTTAGTGGGTATAAAATGAGTTTAGAAAATCGGAAAGATTTTGGCCTTTTTTTGCAGATGGGTTAAAAATGGGAAGTAAAGAAAAGAAGGAATTTTGGGAAAGTTGAGTAATTAAGGATTTAATTAGTTAATTAAGGGTGTGTTTTTGTGATTAATGTGTAGTGTTTTGTCATTTGTGAGTTGGAGGTGGTGGTTGTGCTTTACTTGTTTAAGTGAAGAATGAAGGAAGAGGTCAAACATCAGTACAGTCATGTTGTGTGATGTTGCTTGTTTCATTTGCGTGATTTGTAAGCTCTTCTGACTTGTTTGGTTTATCAAGTATCTTGGTCATGGACTCATGGTCATGGCTTGCACAAATTCTCGTCGAAGACCGGCATTATCCGTCACAAGTTGAAGATGGATAGTACCTCTCTCAGGCTCTCATAATATACAAGTGGCACTATTTATAGGGTGCTTGTCGTGCTTCATTTCCCTCCACTTACCCTCTCACTTATCTTATTGTGAGAGAGGCATTGTCCATCTTCAGTTTGTAACGGATAGTGTTCGTCACAAGTAATACGCTTTCGTTTGTTTGACATATGAGACTTTAGATTTGTGTTATTGATGTGCACTTATAGGGGTAGGGTGGGAGCTGTCTAGCTCTGCCAAATTGATCAATCATGCCGGTTTTGGGTTAGCTTAGTTCGAGTTGGGTTATACTCCGATTTGCAATAATTTAAGTCAGATGAGGTCGGGTTAGGTCAGGTCTATGTTAATAAGATATGGTTAGGTAACATAGTTGGATAAAGAGCTCTATCTGAATATACATGTATATAAATAGTATATAATTATATATTTATGATATTTCTAAAAAGAGTAAATTATCAAAAACTCCCTTTTATACACACTTTTTTTAAAATTACTCCCTTTTATAATTTTTTTTAAAATTTACTACCTTTAAATGGGAAAATTTTAAAAATTGATAGCAAAGCTATTTTCCGGTGAAACATATTGTAAGTGAACCGATTTTCCCTCTAGTTATTATATTCCCTTTTCACCTACCTACCCATACCTATTGACTCTGGTCATTTATGTTTTACTTCCATTTACCAAACCTTGTTTAATTTAGTTCATCCTTTACTAAAAATTACTCCCTCTTACCTTTCCCTTCATCGTCTTAATCAAAATCCAATATCTTGTGCATAATCTGGGTTCATCTAATCACCTTTACTTCATCCTCTCCCGCCTTAAGCAGGTTTGTAATTTTTTTACCCTTATTCAATCAAAAAATTACCAAGCCTAAATCTAAAATTTGGGCGAAATTAACAAACATAAACCTAAATAATGAATTACAAATTACCTAAAGTTGTTGCCTTGAGATTGAGTGAGATGTTTGCTTGATGGTTACGGGTAATAATATGCAAGGATTGAGAGAGATAAGAAGAAAAGGAAAGCTAGTTTAATGAAAGGAGATATGGAAAAAAAAGTAACAGAGAGGGTAATGAATGAGTTTATAAAATATGGAGAGGGGTATTTCTGTCATAAAAAACTATATTTGGACGGAAAAATTTGAACTCGCCAGAATATTCCCTATTAATTCACCTGAGCTGAAATTTGGTATCAATTTCAGAAATTTCCCAATTTAAAGGTAGTAAGTTTTAAAAAAATTTATAAACTGGGGTAATTTTTAAAAAAGTGTATATAAAAGGGAGTTTTTGATAATTTACTCTTAAATTTATAAAGAGGCTCGTATATACGCTTATAAGAGGACTTGTTTGCAAAATCAGTTAACATTGTATATAGCTGACAAGTCTTACCCGACCCGAAAGAACCCGAAAATATTACAATCTGAAACCGACCTGATGACAACCCGTAAACCGTCACCCCCCGATGACCATTGACATGAATTCGAACCCGATATTGACCCGACCGGGTATTTACCTAATTAAATTGATGACCCGGCTATTATTAAGCTTAATATCGATTAAAAAAAGGAGTGATTTAGTGTTTAAATTAATATAATAATGAAATATTTAAAACAAATAATGGTTAAAAACTAAATTTAATGGTAAAATAGTAATGCGATAAAGCAACCGGCCCCGTTACTTCGTTGACCCGAAAGGGTAGAGTGACCCGATATTCCTCCGACCCAAACCTTACTAAACCTAACCCGACTTGTAATTTACCATGGAAGTTCAGCAATTTGCCACTGATTTTGTTACTGCAACTGCAAATCACTCCAATATCCAAGAGATGCTGAACAAAAGACCATAAAAAGCTCATAATAGTTGGTTTCTAGAGATCAAATTGTACTTGTTCTGGCAAGCTAGTACCATTCTTAACAGCAACAATATTTCCCAATTGCCTTAAGGGCTCTGAAATTGCAGGATAATGGGAGATTGGATGTACGCACTATGCAGCGTTACCCTTCTGCTAATAAGAAATTTCTTAATTTAAACTAAAGTCTAATTTCAGTAATATTACCAGTATCATCAGTGATCAGCTACTGTTAGCTACTAATAATCCTAAAGGTCGAGCAGGAAATCATCGAAAGCTTCTCCAATTGTTGATATTAACTCATGTATCGATTATACCATTAACCAAAGACCCCAGCTCCCAAACTTTCTGCAACTTTGCCCTTCTTTCTGAGATGGCCTTGTCGGTTTCTAGCACTTGACTCTCCAAAGTAGAAATATCAGACTGAACAGCAGAGATTTGGTTCCGAATACCACAAAATTGTGCTTCTAACGTAGCACATTGCCTCTTATACTCTTCGAATTGCAACTTCTTCTCGGCAAAAACAAGCAACACTTTACAGGAAATAATCTATGCCTAAGCTTTAAATCGATCATCAGTCGGGTACAGTGTGACGTAAAGTACCAACAAGATCTAAAAAAATCGGCAATATGATAAAGAGAACCATTCGCCAGTACCTATAATGCTATCTAACAAGCTTTCTGGCTGGTATTTGCTGCGAGTTCTCTTGAACATTTTGTCGAACACTCAGTGTGCGTCTTTTAGAGAACCCGAATTTCAACCACTGCCGGTAACAACGTAGTTTGACACCCAAAAAAGTGTAATTCTTCAATCTTGACACCATATCCTTCGACAAAACACAATTTCCGATAAACCAAAACTAAATTCAAGTGATACACCGAAAAATTCAGCCTCTACTGAAATTATCAGTTTAGTTACGCTGTATCACACGAGTATTCATCTATTCAAACCCAACTTCCTCATACATTCTTAACTTATACGAAAAATTTGTCAGAAATCTAAAAAATAAACCGAAAATCTACAAAATCTACACCTATAATCAAAACCAATTACCATCAGCAAACAAAATCTAATTAACAAAACCAATTACCAACCAAGCAATTAAAATAGCAATACCTCTTTTAACTTAGCACGCAAATATCAAATTGAGCGATTTAAAGAATGAGCAACCGATAAATAGGAGCTGATGGCGAAGAAATGAAAGAGACCACAACCAATTAACTAATGACCCAGATAAAATAAAAGTTAGGGACCGATTGCAGAGAAAGTGAGAAGATGTAATGGACAAGTAGGAGTCGGAGATTGAAAGAAGAAGTGAAGGAGAGGTAAAGGAATAAAAGAGGAAAGAAGAAAGAAGAGCAACAAAGAGAGAAGCAAAGGAGGAAGACAGGAAAAAGGAGGAAAAATGAAAACAAACAGGACTTTCCCTGCTCAGCACGCACGACGCACGTGAACTACTGCTCTACTGTTCACGCTAGGGAAGATTTCCCACATTTACAAAGTTTTTAGATGTTGTTGGCATATTAGACTCATGGTACCCATGTTGAGTATTTAATGTGTGACATCATATTGTGAAGAATTGCATGATAACATGAGATTTCAAAAGGTGAGACGGTTTATATGTGACATGATATATTATATATAGCATTATATTGTGATTGTGGATGTTGGAGGAGGTAGGATGTTGTGTTGGAACGGTGATTGTTGAGGAGACGTAAGACGGTTGGGAGACCGCCTTACGCTTGGGTCGCCTATTGGAGCTTCCCACCTTAATAGGGATGTGCACATTAATGACTTGAGTATGGAGAGACTTACGGTGCGCAGTAACGTCGGGCAGGGATCCGGTTAGCGTCCGGGCCCAGTACTTGGGTGCGTTCCGGTACTTGTTTCGGACTGCGGTCCGGGTAGTGGGGATAAGCGGTGCTGCGGTGCCGTCATCGAGTTGTGGACACCGGAGTTTGAGGTGTCGATTGGAGGTATGACTACTTGATGCATCTTATTATATGTCATGTCATTGTTCATCTCATTCCATGTTTGTAGTTCATGCATTGAAATATTGGGACTGACGTTGTGTTATGTCGTCACCTGTTCCGAGGTGGCTTGCTATGATCCGTATGGGGAGTAGTTGTTCACAAGTTTCTATTGACGTTTTTGGATGCGGGCCGCGCTACGAGATGGAGTCGATCGATAGACAAGATGTAGAGGTCGTAGTAATGAGTTGTATTTATTATTGATAGTTTAGTTTTTGTAATGACTTAACTTGTATATATATTTTAAATTGTTCTTTGATTGTGATTTTGAAACACTACCCCGGACAACCGGGATGGTAACGCCTTCAATTACCTTGGTCGGGTAATTGAGGGTGTTACAGTAGGGTCCAAACGTGTTAAGGCTTTGTGGAATGCGGAGATGGCTGAGGCTCAGGCTGTAATTTTTGGACTGGAAGTGATTCTTTTAATGTGGTAAATGCTATTTGTAAGGGCAATTATGCGAGAGGAACTGTGGGGCTAATTACGCATGATGCTCAGATGATGTCAGAGATGTTTGATAATGTCACTTTTTCTCATGTTAAAAAGGAGGCAAATGCAGTAGCTCACTTTGCAGCTAGGCTTTGTACGTCAGTTGGTCAGGAAAATGTATTTGTTTCAAATTTCTCGTAAGTCGTTTTGCCTTTAGCGGAGATTGATCTAATATAAGATGGCCCCCCTTTTCTTTAAAAAAAAAAAGTTGGTTTTCTTTAGTTAACTGCCCAATAATTAATTTAGAGTAGATAACCTTTCTCATTAGGGCACCCACGTTGAAGTGAATGGTGCATCATTAGCAGAGGATGGTGCATTCTCTTAGACCCTCCAATGTGGATGGTCCCAGTCTAATAGACCATCTACAAAATTAGAATCGGATCCCCTACCTCTGGTAGTGATGGGCTTGGGCTTTACTTGCCTCATTAGTGTCTTTACTTGTTCCTTTTCCCATAACCCTCCTCTCGGGCAAACCCGGTTCATACAATCATACCTCCTCACCTCACTTCCTACTCCTCTCTTTCTCCTCGCCGTCTCTCTGTCCCTGCTACCACATGGCGGCCTTCAACCATATCCGAGACCTAAACGACGTCGCATTGAAACCTCGCCTACTTCGCAACCTCGTCAGCGAACACCTACCCACTGAAACGACACCGTTTCGTAACCCCGCTGATATCTCCGACGTCGTTTCCGCCATTAAAACTCATCAATTACTTTCCGAAGAAGTTCTTACTTCCGACCAGAAGCTTGTTTCTTCATGGAAGTCCGCCATGGACGCCTGGCTTCATCGTATTCTACTACTCGCTCGCACTAATTCGGTAATTTTTCGTCATTTTTTTGGATTGTTTTTCAATTTTTGTAATTGATCGAGTATTGTTTGCGGAAGCTTCGAAAATGTCGTTCTGCGACGTAGAATGACTCCATTACTCCCTCCATATCAATCATTTGTTTAACTTTTGTATTATTTACGAGAGATATTTTAATTAAACGTAAACAAATGACTTGGATGGAGGGAGTATACCTAATGCACTTCATTTGTTGCCATCATTATGCGAGCGATGTTCGTTAGCTCTGTCATTAGACGATATATGGTGTTACAGAAGAGAATACCTATTGTTAGGAAAAAACTTTAGCTTATGAACTCAATTTATTGATATCATTAAACGAGGTGTGTAAGACAATTGGACGTCGTATATCTGGTGTTACAGTCTTACAGAAGAGACGACTAACTGCTAGGAGAGAGATTTTATTATAGCTTAAGCATTTTGTATGCTGCTATCATTAAACAAGGTGCAATAACCTGGTCATAATATGATTGTAGGTCGTAGAACGGTGTTACAGAAGAGTAGACCAGCTGTTAGAACTTAGAAGAGATGGGCATCGGATAGGTTTACACAAATATTATTGTAAACTTACACACTAATTGAGCCGGAAACTGAATTAGTAACTTCTGTAGAGTATGATTATGTTATAATATAATAGCAGTGCTGCTCTTTCCTAATAGAGTGCTCTGTCCGTTTACTTTATGTAGTCTAAGTGGTCGTCTAGTTGCATATAGGAGGTTGCAATGTCTGGGAATTGATATGTCACATGATTTAAAATTCATGTGAATTTGGGAAATGTTTTTTGCTTGTATAAAGGAATTGCAAATTATACTAAGGGTATTCCCACTTACCTAGGGGGCTAGGTAGACATTTTTTCCTCCATTATTGAGGAATTGAAATTCACGTGTTTTTCCAAGGGTAAAATTATACTTTAAAGCTTAACCATTCTTGTGGGCGTAATATATATCAAGTATTATTTTTTCTCCATAAAAAAAGTTCATATATCAAATGTAGATATTTTTGCAACATATTATAATTTCGTACTAGTCAAATGGGAAGTGGAGGGAGTATAACTTTGAGAGAAATTTATATGAAGACAGTGTGAGAGCTATATGGAGGAGACGCAATTGATGAACTTAGCTGAAATGGTTTTTTATGTCAGCTTAGACAAGAAAATGACATATCAAATCTGGCTGTGTGGAACAATTTATCTCACTGCAGAATGATAGGGTTTTGGGGGTGATGTTAGGTTGCCTTCGTTTTTGTAGAAATTTTTTGGTGCTTGTATTTGCTTCTTTTAAAGCTGAAAAGATAAATTTTGAGTGTTCTCATACTTGGGAACCTCTTGCAAGATTTTGCTTTCGATAGTTACAATTATAATGAGCAAAGCTTATATAGATTATACATTATGTTTGATTTGGTGTACACGTTTTGTTGTTGTTGTCGTTTGGGTATAATCATTGTAACAACGCTTGTATTTGTTTAGCAGAGATGAAGGTGAGAAATGGAAGGGAGAGATAAGTGTGGCTAGTAGCTAAGGTTAAATTGATTCAATATCAATGGTCAACTTTACCTTGGTAACCAGGATTGCTCGACTTGAGATGCTCAATTGCACATTTACGCTCTCTACATGCTACTCTTATCTATCCCTTTCACCTCTCGCGCAAATAAGATTCATTGTGTTATATGTTTTGATTACTTATTACATTCAACAAAACATGTTACCCATATGACAGTGTGCGTTGACATAAAAAGGGCCTTTGAGTTGTTGATTCTTTGCCTGCATCTAGCCAGTATTTAATGCTTTTGATTCCATTGAAGAGTAGTGGGTTGGATTATTGATGGAGATGGTACTCTTATAGTCGTATATAATTCAACTAGATAGATCTATGATATTTTAAGGACTTCAGCACTGTATTTTGGATAGTGTGTAGTGTCCTCAAATCTAATTGACTTCAAAAAAACATTTGTAGCCAGATAAAAGTTGGGCTGGAGTGTGCCTGTTGGGTGTGACGATCACCAGATGTAGCTCAGAACGCTTTCTTTCCTCATTCTCAGATTGGTTCAATGTGCTCGCACCGCATATTCAGGTATGGCCTTGACTATGTTATGACATTTGCACTAATATGTTAGAAGAGCATGAGCGAAAACATGCTTACATAGAAAGAAGACTTTCCTTTTGAGTTTAAGGATTTTCGTTTAACTACAAGAAGGGAAGTTTCTTTTATGACCTCTAAAAGCGATTTTCTTTTGAAGTTTAAACTGCAAATGTATCTGGTTAAAATTTTTTATACAGTCGGATAAAGGGCTTGTCTAGACGAGTGTCATTTTGAATGCTTATCTGTCTTTTTTTCCTTTTGTTTGCTTGAATTTTCAAATTCAATCAGTTCGGTGTGAATGTAGTTACAAAGCAGAATATCAGAAGTTCAGTTAGTGTTAATCTTAAAGTCGAACGGTCTATTTGTAGCAAATCCAGCCATGGCCAAAAATAAAATTGATTACCCCCTGCATTTGTTAAGGGACTGTCAACTGTGATTAAAAATCATAGGCCGAAATCAAACCCTGTTTTTCTAATTGTAGGGCTGTTAGCTTTTTAAAAGGTATCTAATGTTTGTAAAAGGAAATTCCAGGATTCCAGATCTTGATGAGAACTGTGGTACTGATGAAAAAAAATTATGTTAGGTGTATACGGGTCTCATTCCTTTAGTGTCTTTTTGTACATGTATGTGTCGCGTCTTTATCATCCTTTTGATGATCTCCCCTTTCCTGCTTAAAAAAAAAAACAATGAATGTAGTTTATTTTAATGCTCCGTGTGAATGAGAACACCTGTATGTGAACCTACCTTAACTGACTCGTTGGTGTAAACTGGATGTATAGTTTGATATAGAGCATTACATATTGATAATTGTGTCTTTATTAGCAAGATGGAGTTTCGGAAACTGTGAGGGTAGCTTCCTGCGCCGCTGCATCAGATCTGCTGACAAGGTTGGTGCTTTTTTATCATCCAACATTATCTCTGCTAGTGTCTTTTGAAAAAAACATTTCCGTAAATTTCTAAATATGCATTTATATGTTTCATTATCTTAATTTTGGTATTATATCGTATATAAAAATAACACACTATTCCTGAAAGTTCTTATGATGCTTAAGTGTTATGTTTATGACACTTGGATTACTTATCCTGGATCATAGGCTTGGGGGATTTTCTAACACAAAGAAGGATGGAATCTCCTGTGCTGGAAAACTTGTACAACCGATCCTAAAGATGTTAGATGGGGACGTGACACAGGAGATATCAGTTAGTATTTCGAGCTCCACACTTCTTTCATGCTGAATATCTTATTCTTTGTAGTGCAATTTTGACCTTTTGACATGTCACACTGGAAGGAGTGTATGCACTAATAACTAAATTGAGTGTTTCTAAATAAAAGGAGGGGGGGTTGTTTGTGTGTGTGGGCGCGCTAAGTTTGACCTAAAATGCGCCCTCAGTGATTATAGATAATTTGGTCACTTCCCACTAGGTTATTGTTTGGGCAGGAGAAGAAACTGCCAGTTTTGTTAGTCCTATTCCTTAAGCCCTTCCTGTCTTACTCATGGTTAACCATCATTTTCTCCGACAAAAGAACTTCAAATTTTCAGCTCTTTTTGGAATGGTAATGAACCCACAACATTGGTATTGAAGGGTTGTTGTGTTAACGCCGGATTGGAGATGAAAAAAGAGGGCAAGTGGGCTTTAGATTAGGAAAAGTTAATTAATTAAATAACTTCACCAGCCCCACCACTATCCCCACCTCTACTGCCACCACCATCAGTGGAACTACTCCACTATCCAAATTTCCAACCAACAAGATTAATTGCTTGATGCCAAGAGTGAATTGTCGACCCTTTTGTTCACGTTACTGAATGGGGACATAATTTGTATAGGCCTTTGCATAGTCCTTAGTGAAAGGAGATCCTCCTCATGCATCTATAACGATATTGGTGAATGTTTGTCTTTGCATTTGGAAATTGAGTTATTTTCCAACTTATATTTGATATTGTTTGCAGGAAGTAGCAGCCCAAATGCTATACACGGTGTTAACCTACTTCCCGTCTTCATTTCATCGTTGTTATGACAATGTGAGCACACTTCATCCTGAATCGGTGTTCTTGCAGGACCTAATTGCTGGGTTAATATAGAGAGAACATGCCTGAGCTTAGTTTTTTGCTTACCATCAGCTGATGTTCAAAGCAATGCTATTCCACTTAGGCTCTAAGTCGCTACGAAGTATAAGATGCATCAATTTCTCCATCGAAGGCATCAAATTTTTGAATTTAAAACATGAGATCTCTTAGTTATCTGCATTTTAGTGGTTTTAACAATGTTATAGCAGCAGTTTTAGAGTTCATTTCAGACTATTTGTGCTTTGTAGATTGCTCTATAGTTTTGAAGACTGGTTCGATATTTGTTGAATTGGTTAAACTATACACACTCAATTTCGCAGGCTGAAGCTGCTATTGTGTCAAAAATCATGTCTGGAAGCTGCCATTCCAGTTTGTTGAAGGTACCAAACTTTTTTATTTTGCTCTTATTCAAGATACCAGATTATGTTGTAATTTACTTAATAAACAGTAAGTTACTTTCTCCGTGGTATTTCTCTTCAGAAACTTGCGTACTGCCTAGCATCACTTCCAAAATCAAAGGGAGATGAAGAAAGCTGGTCTCTGATGATGCAAAAGATATTACTATCCCTGAGTGCTCTTTTTGATAGTGTGTTAGAAGGTCTAGAAGAAGGTATATAGGCAATCTTATTCTTGCATTTTTATTACTACCGTGAGTCAATGTGAACAATAGCTTTTGCCAACCTTGTAGATTCAACACGTAGCAAGGCTGTCGCACTATTGGTTCCCCCCGGTAAAAGCCCTCCACCACCCTTAGGAGGGCAAATGATTGGAGGACAGGCAATCGACAGTGGGGACAGATCTCTGCCATCTGTAATATCAGTTATCTCTTGTCTGATGCAGTGTTGCTGCACAATGCTCACAAGTTCTTATCAGGTTCAGGTATGTATCCCCTATTAGTCTTTCCTAATTATTTCTCTGTGCATAATATTTTATACTCCCTCCCTCCATTCATGTGGAGTCACGATATTTCTATATAAGTTTTATATGGACAAGTCGAAAGGATATCGTATTTGTCAAGTGGAGGGTTAGTTTGAGTAAGAAAATGAATGGATATTGGAGTCCACATAGTTTTGGGAATTGGGATGGTACGTTATTCTTCACTGTCAAGATACTTGAAAAATGGAAATGTTGTGAATGACTTTCTTAAATAAGAAATGTAGTGTGGTTTGAGTGACTTAAAAATGAAAATGTAGTGAATTTATATGAATGGTGGGAGCTGTATTCTTCTCAAAAGTATTCTATTCATTGTTATGGAAGTAAGACATTTGTGGATCACTGTAAATCATCACCTTTCCTCTTGTTTCAAGCATAGGTAGTAGTTCCAGTTCGCTCATTATTGGCTATAGTCGGAAGGGTTTTGATGGTAAATGGATCTTTATCTGAAGCCTTACAGCCATTCACAACTGCAATGCAACAAGAGCTAGTTTGCTTACACCTTCCCGCTCTACACCAGAATGTGTTGGGGGTACTTGATGCACTTCAAAAGGGTTTACACAGGTAAACTATTGTGCTAAATTGTTTAGGCATTCATGTTCTTAGTTATGATGTAATGCTTGTTTGCCATGAATGCTTATCCTTGACTTTTTTTTTTGCAGCCAAGTGTTACCTCCTGCACCTGAAATTGTATGGCTTTTAATAAAGTACTTTGAACGATGCCAGCTGCCGGAGCTAAGGACTAAGGCTTACACAATTTTTAAATCATTATTGATCTCAATGGGGGCAGGTAGGTTAAAGCACGTTTTTACTATAACTATTTGGTTTCGAATGGATTGTTTATCGTCCTCCGTTTGAGTCACCAAAAGTATCGACTTATCCAAGTCGCCAATGATGTTCAGGACAAGCGGACCTATTGCGATATTAATTCTCTTCTATTGATATCCAGCTTTATGGGGAAATATATTTTAGGCATTTATCTTAATCACTTGTTAATATTACGCCTCTTTTATTAAATCTCTATTATTGATAGTTCTCTAGTATTGATAGAACTTTTACCTATTCTTTGGGTATTTTGCAATGTTTTCCTCACATCTTATGATCTACTTCTTGGGTTCTTTGATTTCAGCACTGTATTTTGTCGGCCAATTCTTAGAATTTTTACCATTGCTCTTTTGGGTGATTTATTTATTTATTTTCAAAATCTGTCGCATAATTAAAGTAATCCCCGTTCTAACTTGTTTGCACCTCCATCAGGATTCTGTTTTCTGGTGTTTCTCCAAACCCAAAAGAAATCATAGAATCGAAGGTAGGCTAGCCAATTTTGGGACCCAAGGACCGCAAAATTAGGTTGCTGATTTAACCATGGCTTTTGAATCTCAACTCAAAAGGCTGGTCTGTCTTGCTGACAGATTTTCTACTGCCCTGTTGTAGCAAAAACTCAGGTTGTAGGAATCAGGCTTGTTGCACGAGGACATATTCTCTCTGTTTTTTGAGTGTGCTTGAGTTGTGATGTCAAACATCTACAACCACTTTGTTCCCCAACTTGTAATTGTTAAGTTTTTTTGTGGATTTCATTGTATCTCCAACTAATATTATGGGTGCTCAATTTTCCGCTAAGTGTTACATTGAATAATAGGATTTGTCAAGCTGTGGTCTATTCTTTTGCTTTGTACCCTAACCCATCTATCATTCGACTGATTGTATTCTTTTCTTTTTGATGCTTGTTTATATATACCTCAGGAATGGCTCTATACATATCTCAGGCAGTGATCGACAATGGAATTACTGACCTGAAAGTTACAAATTCTGACTATGATAAAGAACTTTCCAATGAAGTATCTGCCGAACCATCTCAATGGCATCACAGGAAGAAAAGAAAGCAGGCATCTGCTAGTGGGCCATTGGTGGAACAACAGGCTTCATTTTGCTCAGAAGTAAAAGTACGACAAGAGCACCAGGGATCTTTTTCTTTGAAAATAGCTGCCATAGAAGCGTTGGAGGCACTTGTGATTGTGGTATGTTTATTTATTTATATATATTTTTCTTTCCAAGGCATTAGCATTTGCAATCAGAAAAGATGCTATGTCTTTTTTAGTAGGTTTCTGTTGGCTTGGAGCTATTTAATGATAAGGATTTTCCATCTTGCTTGTGATCCTCTTGATGGCCCTCATATCGTTGTATGTGTTTTGAAGTCTATATTCGGTGGTGGTTTTGAACTTTTGATATGTTGTGTGGATTTATAAGACCGGCAGTATTTGGAATTCATACATTGTATGGTTAAAAATACACCCGCACTTTTACACGGTAACTGTCCACACTACTTAGTTCCTATAGTTGCGAATTCATAGCTTAAAATCCCAGATAATTAGAAGAGTATTCCTCCATGATCAACAAAGGAAACCCTCTGTGCCATGCGCACGGTTGTACTCTTTTGTTTCTCATCTACAAGTATTTTTCATTATATCCATCCACATCATAAATAATCTGTGTGCAGACTACAAATTGTCAATAATTAGTACTCCCTCCTCCATCCATCTTTAGATGTTGCTTACATTATTGATTATTCAGAAGATGTCACTTTCATTATCAAGATCCAACATTGACTAGAAAAATTTCGCAAAGTGGACGTTCCAAAAATGTAAAAGGCCAACTTTATGAAAGCACATTTAATACTGTCAAAGCTGTAAAGAATTGCAAAAAAAAGCATTATATTTGGTTGACATTTTCATCAATATTGGGATCCTACTTCCATTTCTTGTTAAAAATTTAGAAGATGGGAGTAATAATCAGTGTGGACCTTATATTTTCCATGAAACTATATAAAGTTTAGACAGACAATAATTTTAATGATTTGCTCTAGGAAGGCAGATTTTCCAATGCTATACAGTTTCTAAGAGCTTGTCATTAAAAAACTTAGCCGATACAAGTTATAACACGTTCATATTGGGTTCATCGCGGGCTGTATCGGCCGAGTTGGCCGATACACGTTATAAATCGGTTGTCTTGGCCGATACTTTCCTTTTTTTAATTTGCCCGATACATCTCGGGATATCTCGTATAGGCCGCCTCCGATACCGATACATCTCGGGCGATACGATACGTCTCGGCCGAGATTTTAAACCATGGCAGTGGATATCCCTAATAGGTGTTGCGTTGCACTTGCAAATTAGCTTCTCTAGATGTCTTAGCCTAGTAGTTAAGATGTAGGTATAATGGACATTAGGTCCCAGCTTCAAAGCCAAGAGTGCAACCCCATTTTGAGGCGGATTGGCAGCAATTATACTGGAATGACTGAGATCAGGCTGCGACATTCGATTCTCGGGACAACCCTCATAGAGGGATTTAATACCCATGTTTCGTGAGAATGTCGTAAATTTAAAATGTTTGGAGCAAGGTTTTGTTCTGGTAATTTTATTCTACCATCATATACACAAGAAGCATCAATTGATTTCCTATTGTAGCTACCTCACCTGCTGTATTTGACGTGTCTTTCCAGGGGGGTGCTTTGAGGTCGGACAGCTGGCGGACTGATATTGATCATCTCTTGATGGCAGTTGCGACGAATGCTTGTAAAGGATTCGTAAACCATGTTGGCAAACCTAGCCTGTTGAGAGGGCCTGGGATAGCTTCAGAGGATTTCCAGCTTGTGGCGCTGCGTGCACTCTTAGCTTCTCTCCTTTCTCCAGCCAGTGTTCGACCACCTTACCTTGCTCAGGGTCTTGATCTTTTTCTCAAAGGTAACTTAGCTGTGGAAAGTTGTTCAAATCTCTCCTTTTTTATCATTTACCGTAATGATTCAAAGCATCTCACTAGTGCTGTTGGGATTGTCAATATGACAATATGGATTTAACAATTCCATCATATTAAATGCATGCACTAATGTTCTGCATTACTTGAGATATAACAGTGTTAGGGGGATTCTTAGCTTAGGAAAAACTGTTTACTATTAATGCATTATTCTTAGTTTGTCGATTAAGCTTTGGTTTCGGTTTCAAATGGAGCTAAAGATTCGATATTCGTTAATCTAGAATACCAAAGAAAAAAGTAAAATGACTCACTAAAGTGGCCGCGCTTCGTTTTGCTGTGAATGTAGCAGCAGTCTTAACTCTTAAGGCTGCTTATCTGGCTACTGCCCTTACCTCTCCATTTACTCGGGGGCTATGCTGTATTCTTTATTTAAAACCTACTGACAGATTTCGAGCAAGATTTCGCAGTACAGTTCAGCCCAACTTTCTAATTTCTTGAGAAAATTAAGCCAGTATATAATGTTTTCGGGTGTCTAGTTTTTTTAGCTTCTTCTAATTGTTGTCTTCAAAAATGAGGATTAGCTATCCTCTTGTAGCGTTAACTATAAATTATGCCTTACGATTTTATTTTATTTTAACAGGTAAGCAAAATGGCGGAACTAAGGTCGCTGAATTTTGTGCCCAAGCCCTTCTAGCATTGGAAGTGCTTATACATCCAAGGGCGCTTCCTCTTGTAGACGTACCCTCGCAAACAGGGAATAGCTTCTCTTCTGGTAGCTCAAAATACAGGTCAAGGCCTTGGGATAGTAAAGATCATGGAGTTTATCCTGATGTTTATGACGTTCTGGATTACGCCAACATGGAAGATGGTTTCGGATCTGAAGCCCTAGACATTTCCCAACACCGAGAACCCAATGTCTTAGATAATTTGTCGGACAAGGTTGCACCATCAAGCATTGACGAGAAAATAGAGGGACATAAGGATTTAGTCATGCTAGATGTGCCACATTGCGCAGAGCCCAACCAGACGCTATCTGGCAATGTTCCTCTTCGTGTTGACACTCCTGTGTTGCCAGCCTATCCCTCATCAGATCTTAGAGCTGGGGTTGAAAAGGCTGTTACCTGTAATACTTCCGAGGGTTCACAAAAATGTAAGTTAGACGACGATGGCGAATCATCTGATTCGTTTCCTGATATTGTTGACGCAGATCCAGATACAGATTCGGATTGAGTAGATGGTTTTAACCGAGCGACTCCTTGTACTGAACAATGAGTATTTATTTGCTGCAAATTTTGACTTGAATCAATATTTTATGATAATCCAGATTGTTAGTTTTTAGATCTTTTTTATGAGCGGAGGCCATACTGCAATTTTGGATACGCTTTTTTTCCCCAGAGTTTTTAGGTCGCAATCAAAATTGTTATCCTGCCTACAAAGAAAAAATCAAAAATATATGTGCACTGACATGTTAATGTAATTTTGGATAGAACGAAGGATAGATAAATGGAGCATGTTTCATTCATATTCTCGGAATTGACTTGCTAAATCTCTGACATTTTACTCAATTTTACACAAATTTTTCGTCTTTCCCCTATTCTCTCAAACATCCAACCCTAAAATAATTCAGAAGAGAGGGAGGGGGAGACCATTGTGCAATGGTGACAACACAAGGACGGAACACAGCCCCCCAGAAACATTCTTGATGATGCAATTTTCCTAGAGCTTAGTGTAGCTCAACACCCAAACTTGACCCGAATTGAGTGAACATTTAGGATTTAACTCAAGACCCGAGCTTGACCCGAACCCGAATTGAGCTGTAATACCCAGCACGTTAGGACACCCGTTGACCGGCCTTGGGCGAGCTTCAGACCTTAATAGGATCATTTAGGGGAGTTACTCTTGCCTGGGACCAGAGAACTCGACCGAGTTGGCGTAACTCGGCCGAGTGATATAGCACTCAACCGAGTGAACTCTGTGCTCGGCCGAGTTCCGTAACGTCAGAATGATATTTATTAACTCGGGAGTCACGACTTAAATCATTTTTCGTCATTTCATTTCTCCCTCTTCTCTCGTAAACCTAACAGACTACTTCCCCTAAACTCTCTTCTACCCTCACACATCTACCTTTGACTTTTGATGGGGATTGCTTGGCTCGGGATGGGAACTACGGGATTGGATCTAGGTGTCGTCACGGATTGCTTGTGTGGATTGCTTGCTATGTGTGCTTGGTGACAGTTCCTCGAGAGGTAGGTTATCCT
>JAOWBH010195052.1:0-17906 GCA_028566215.1 Silene coronaria
GAGTGACATGTAAGGGAGTGTAAATTACCATAATTAAATGCATCAAATTCATGTAAAGGTGTGTGTGGGGATGATGTTTTGTGTTGGATGGGGATTATGTTGCCTTCGAGTTAACCATGGTCACTTTCTACTATGTCACAGATGGGAAAAGTAATACGGGTGCAGAAGGTTCCGAGGAACTTGTCAAAGTATGAGCATGGACGTTCCTTTTTACCAAAGCACGAATTATTACTCTGGGAAGGCTTTGGTGATATTATTCGTTCACCGAACAAGGAGATTGCTGATCAGCGGTTTGTTCAGTGTGTGATGACTCCACTGTTAGGAGCTGAGTTTGTTGATCCTGGGGTATGTTGTTTGTTGCATGTTTTTCACATATTCTGTAATCCATGGCTCTATTAAACCAAATTTCTAGGCGTAAAATCAAGTTTGCTTAATTCATTATGGATACGCCACATCTGATACCATAGAGTGTTTTATATTATTTAATCAAGCGCAATGATGACTGCACTCCATCCGATTCATGATTCGCTAGGGGGTCGAAAGAATCTGGTAGCCCATCAGAAAATTACTGTTATTGTGTAATGGAAGTAAAATGCTGCTAAAAAAATCTGTTGGCGTTTCAAATTTCAATGAAGGTTATCTTTTCTTTCATTAGTGTCGATGCAAAAGATTTTTATTGTTGGTGTATGTGGTACATTCAAACATATTTGGTTATCTTAGTATTAGACTATTAGCTTAATCCTTTTCAAGTATAATGAAGAGCACTCGGGTTGGGTTGGGAGTAAGGCCTTAAGGAATAATAGCAAAGAGCGAAACTGGAATGCCGATCAGAGGAGAAGAAAGTCATAATAGAAGTTGGAATCACTATTTGTTCATTGCCTATGCTTTAGGCTTTTTTGTGTATATGTTAATCAGCTGTCACTAATAAAATGGACTACTTTCTTGATAGTGCTGATTTTGATGGAGGACTATACACCCACTATAACCTCCCTATGTCTGCTATGTCCATTGAAATTTTCATCCATTGTCACAAATCGTCACAATTTTGGCATTTTTTTCCCCTTGCCTTATTGCTTCAATGAAGTACTATTTAACTTTGATGGAGAAGCAAACTTATACAGTATCACTTCATTACTAGTTTATAACATGTGCTCTTTGTTGTTTCACTGGTCAATTGGAAAAACAATGGCAATAAGCCAATAATAATATCCATCTTGGTAAGAAGAATATCAAGATGACGAGATCTGCCATGGCAATAGAAATTTGGTTTTGAGCAGCTTCCAATATGAATCTCCATGATCAGTATTCCCTCTGTCCTTGCGAATAGTTTTTGTATTCCATTTTAGTCTGTCCGTTTTTAAGTTTTTCAGGTATGCTGTCTGTGGGTGGAGAGTGGGTATTAGACTTTCTACCCTAGTTGCACATGCTTGCAATAAATGTCAATAGGAAAGAACACATAAACTATTCGCAGGGACATAGGCGATACAAGTTGCAAGGAGTCGGAAGATTTGGAAAGTATGATACTATGATACCATTTTATTGCAGCATTTATGCATTCTTGGTGTTCTTTTGTCATGCAGATGTGCGTCCTTGTATCAAGGGAATTTTTGGAGTCGGTTGAAAGAAATGTGCTTTGCCAGCGCCCCCAATGGAGAGTAAATGCAGCGAAAGTCAACATTTGTTCTGACTCGGTGCTGTTAATGTCAGATCATTCGGTATTTCCATGTAGTGAGTAACCATAGAAAACATTATGTGTATATATATAGAGCTATTGAATTTAAGTGAGAAAACTTATCATTGGTAAACCAAGCGCATAGGAAATGGGTAGTATGAGAACTTATCAGTTTACAGTCTAATACTCTGATTGTTCCTCTGATTCTAAAGCTGTATAGTGATTAAGTGAACATGTTAATATGTTATGTGCAGTCACATTGAACAGAAGGAAAAAGGCTGAAAATTTAAAGGAAGCTGTGTGTCATTAGGGCACGCTCTCCTTCTAGTAACTAATTTGTTGGGTATTGAACCTTGGAAATATATGTGAAATTTAGATATTAATGATGTCAATACAACAACTCTAACCTCTGATGACGCATCTTATTGTTTTCCCTTAGGCTCAATCAAAGGTGAACCTTGCATATCCGTGGAGATAAAGGTGGTCCATTATCATAGTTGTACTCATTTTTTACATTTCTGTTTATTGCCCCCTTCTACCACTAAAATCTTTTGATATTAGTCTTTGGAAAACATTGGTATTCTGTGTCTTATAACTCACAATAGGTTTATTGGTTCCCTTGGGCAGCCTAAATGCGGATTTCTTCCATATTCAAGCTTTGTAGCTGATCAAAATGCCTTCAAAAAGAACGTGACTCGATTCAAAATGCACCAAGCTCTCAAAGTGAAAGATTCTCAGGTAAAATATTTAGGTTTACCACACTGCAATTCCAATGGGTTTTCTTACAGTTAAGCCGTCCTTCAACAGCTCAGATGCATCTGGGTGTGTCAACAAGTGGCCATGAAACTTGCATCTCTCCGTCTTTTTACAATTGTTGTTGGTTCCTCTGACACATCATTGTGTCCTCTCAGATAGCACAGTTGAGTGAGTTTGATCCTCTTGATTTGTTCTCCGGATCAAGAAAGCGGATTGATAAAGCCATTAAGGCCCTAATTGCGACTCCACAGAATAATCTGCGTGTTTTTCGAAATGGTGCTCTCATATATGGGGGATTGGGTGGTGGTAGCCATGGGACAAGTTTTGCCAAAGCTGAAGCCTTTGAAGAGTACATTAGATCTTTCATATGCAGCGAAAATAGCTCAAGTGTTGCTAGTTTCGTGAATCTTGTAAGGGAGGCAATTCTAAAATTGGGTGTTCTTGATAGGCTTCTTGAAGTTCAAAAGTTCGACAAATTGGATATCGAGGGGGCAATTCATGCTTATTATGATGTTGTTTCCCAGTCCTGCAAGGTGTGTGGAAATACTGATGAAAATAGGAAATCAAGCAAATACAGCTCTCTTCATTCTCTTCCTTTAGAGGAAAGTCGGAAGATTGTGAAGGACTACTTGATAGCTGCAACAGCCAAGGACTGTAGTTTAATGATTAGTTTCCGCCCAATGCAAGAAGGGGATCCGGAATCCCATTATAGAACTGTGTACCTGAACTCAACCAATCAAAGGTTTAAATGCAAGGTACTTTTCACATTTGTATTTACTTTTAAATATTGAGTGTTTTTGTCTAATGGTGTCAGTTACTTTAAGATCTGATGGAAATACTTAAAACTTAATCCTTGCCTTACGTCATAAATGGTATTGAAGGCAGAGGATGTAACAAACTCTCTTGCTATAATCCTTGGTCCGCTTGACCTCACATAAATATTAACTTAGCTATCATATGGAATATTTCACTTTGGGTGCCCAATGTTTGGAAAAATTTCACCTGAAGTTTAGGTTACCACTCTGGATATCTCCGATTTCAGACCTTGAGAATACCCGTGGAACTTCGCCAAACCTTACGCAGAGAGTGAAAATGTTCTAGTTATATGGGACTTTATATCCTGATAGAAAACCTGACAAGTGTCGGTCTAGGATGTATTTTAAGAATTTGATAATGAATTTTTGCATTCAATATCTTAGTTTTGTTGAGCCTTGGCGCACCTGTGTGGTGCTGTGTGACCGAGAGGTCACGGGTTCAAGTACTTGGAGCGTCCTCTTGCCAAAATGGCAAGGGAAAGCTTGCCCCTATTACACCCTTATGGTGGGACCCTTCCCCAGACCCTCGCACGGGGATGCCATTGTGCACCGGGCTGTTCTTTAATATTATAGTTTTTTTAATGCAATGTACTTTTCATCCTAACAGGCATGTTTTATTGACCTTGATTTGAAACCCTTAAAGAAAATGGAGTTTTACTATGAGCTGGACGAAAAGATTGTTAACTCCTACAGGCAGATGGTCAATCCAGTGTTTGGAGCTGCAAATGCTGGCACCATCAAGGGGGGTGAAACGGGCTACTGGGAAGAGAGTGATTTCATCTAAGGTACCTTTTGCGTCTCACTATGGAAGCTTGAGTAGTTTTACATAAATAATGTTCGAGGGTCATCTTATTTCAAAAGAACCCACACATATCTCCACCTACACCTTTTTTTCTTTGTCAATGTACACCTCTTACATGTCATATAGTGTATCCTATGGATTGAGAAGACTGCTTCCTTCGAATCTGTTAAGATTTTTTAGTTGACTTGCCATTGGGACTTAAATTCAGCATTGTCCCCTGGGAATGTGGCGTACTGGTATGAACATAAGCTAATTAGCAAT
Source organism: Silene coronaria (assembly GCA_028566215.1). Classification (NCBI taxonomy): domain Eukaryota; kingdom Viridiplantae; phylum Streptophyta; class Magnoliopsida; order Caryophyllales; family Caryophyllaceae; genus Silene; species Silene coronaria. The sequence goes on from JAOWBH010195052.1 coordinate 4,307, forward strand.
GCTGTGATTTATGCTCCAACTTGCGCGTTTCTGTCATCTACTCCGTATGTCAGAGTGTTTTGTGATGAAATTATAAGAATTTTTTTTTGTCTTCACATATCTTTTGTGGCATTGATTCTGTCTAATTTCAAGAATTGTAAAATGTACTTTTGTGAAATGTCAAATCTCCATGTACTCTTTCCTTGAACATGGCTTAGCTTTAATAGATTTCATTAATTTTAGGAACTTGGTGTGATTACGTTTCTATGTCCAATGAGCCAAAGCTTACAAATCATTCTCTCTTTGGCTTTGCCATATTAGAAATGCAGCAAATATTCTGCCCTTCTTGTTGTGAAGTTGCCTTCACATTATTCATTATGTTAATCTAAAAACAATCTCCCAGTGTCAAGGGGAGAGGCGACAGATACCCTACCCCCCTCCTCCTCCTTGTTGTCATTTGCTATGTACTCCCTCCATTTCACTTTATAAGTCGTCTTAGAAAAAAAAAAAATACATTTCCCGTCAACTTCTCTCTTCAATTGCAAACTCTCGTGCAATTTTTCACAAACAACACTTATTACAAAGGTCAATGTTTCTTTTTCAATTTTCAAGGTGTAATTATTACACTTAACCAAGATTTTTAGATTTTCAATGTTATTTCTTAATTCTTGTCTACCACTCTATAAGGACTTACAAAATGAAACGGAGGGAGTACTTTAAGATAAGGTGAACTAACATTGTAGGCGTCGCTTAATCATCTCTCATATAAATACTTTCTAAGGAAGAATCCAGATTTGCTGTGTATCCGTACACCTGTGTAGTCATAACTGTATCATAGAGATAATGTCATGCAAAGCTTCCAGTGCCTGCCTTTACTGAGTGAGATCTGCAACTTCGTAGTGAGAATGTGGTTATAGCCATTCCTCCTCTCGCACTCTTTATATGTGATTTCGTGGTATTGCATTCCAGTAGTCTCCTCTCGCTTTCAGTGCCTTTAGCTTTCTGCTTAATACATGAAATTTAATTGATGACACCTTTTCATGGCGGTGATCAAAGAATCAAGATGACCTGCGCAAAATCTGTACAGAACTAATTAAAGGAATGAACTAGTGCTTGTGTCACGCTCAAGCTGACCCGAAGTTACCTGGTAAATTGAATCTGCCTAACTTGATGTTTACCGAAAAAAGCTTAGGTAAATCCAAGGTGTACCACATTATTGTTCACCCTAATCAATGAGATACCTCCTTTATTATTTTCCATAGATTCTACTTTATTATTTATGAGAGATTGTGGTCTCTTATAATCTTATATAATTCTGTTTCTCAGTGATTAGGGTATACCACTACGATTGTAAATTGTAGTACTCCATAAAGTAAGTTACGTTCTACCAAATGATATTCCCCAATTTGTAAATTCTATGAGTGTCACTCTGAGGTTCATAACTGATTTCTTTTTTGTCGCTTCAGCCTTCAAGTACATGGTTCTATTTAGCATCTCTCTTGTCTGCTCTCTGTGTGATGCTAAATACATATATGTGACATGTACTGATGTATCCATTCCAATATCCTCCTAATTTGTTTTTCAGTTGGGTCTTGATAAACAATTTTACCATATTTAGTTTCTTATCCATCTTTGGATAGACAAGAGGGAAACCTATGCATTATTCAGTATTCTTTGATTATTATCCTAAAAAACTGGTATGACATGCGTCTGAGATTCTAAATGTTGGAAAGAAGTCCAGGGACATATAAATTAGTAGCACTGGCCACTGGGCTTGATCATTATCAAGAGTCGTGTTAGAAAGTGTGCTTTCTGTGCATCTACGTGGCTTGTTAAAAATGGTGAATAAGGTTTGTTATCTTCAATCAATTTCTTCTGCATTATATCTGAGCGTGCTGTGACATTTTTACACACTGTTGACTTTTTAGATAATCTTGCCCTTTATTTCAATATTTGTTCCTGCATTTATTGTAGAAGTGATCATATGCAGACTCGGATGGATATTGGCTACATTAAAATGAATATTATGACCCACAGATGCTCTGTTTGTTCTTTTTATTGGCCGGGCATAGGTTCATCTCAAAATATGCATTGCCTACACTCTATACCCGCTTATTTCGCATTTCGGCTTGGCCCATGAACAACTTAATACTGTTATACCATTTGTTCGTTTTTTGGCGGTAGTAATAATATGAGTAGTTGCAAACCTGTAGTAATTTTATTTTGCCTGCAGAAAGCAGTAGTATGGGTTGATTTGCAGTGCTCAAAGTGCAGGCAAAAGGTTATGGAAGTGATTGCACCAATAAAAGGAGTCTCCTCCATAGTCCTGGATTCGTCGAGAAACACTGTCACCATTACCGGGAACGCCGATCCTGTGCATATTGTTAGTAAGCTGAGGAAATTCCAGAGGACTGCTAGTATTATCAGTGTAAGTCCTCTCAAGGGACTAGAATTCTAAACAAGAGGAGCAGAAAACTGAGAAGAATTAATAAGATGTTTTCCGGTATGGCCGGAATGTATCAGACTGTAGTAATAAGATGCAAGTCCAAGTCCTTTTCTTGTCATATCTCTTCCAAAGACAGGAATTACACAACTTTTGGCATTTAAGAATAGACATTTTTACACTGTTTGCTCCTGTTTTTTCTTACACCAACTAAAGAGTATTGTATTGTCTGTGGGCTATCTTTACACTAAAAGAACATTTAAAAGGGTTGCGTTAAAGTGCTGCAGTTGAAACTTGAAATGATCTATCTTCATCTCAGTAGGCAGCCAAGTCTAATTATATGCCCACAAAAGTCTCTACTCTCTTGTATGACGCTTTTATCATGTAATCAAGTCGAATTCTTATGAATATATGGTATTCCGCGTTTGAGAATGTAGGTACCATGGGTTTAAACTTTGCTTCAGTTGATCTGAATGGTGGCTTCAAAAATCATGGTATTCAAATATAGACATAAATCACACTGGAAATCACTCTCCAGTCTCCTCTTGCAACTGAAATAATCTGGTTAATGGAATAGAAAGTCACTATCGTTTGTTACAAATGGGATTGATTGTCATTGATACATACCGATCCAACTACAGAATCTTGTTAATTTACAATTGACATTACCAACAAGCATTTTTGTACAACAGCTGATGAATCGTTAGTTGGAGTTAGATCACTTGAATGTAAAAAAAAATACTCCTATTTCATAACACATCAAAATTGTTTTTTAGGCAATCCCTGAAATGAAAATTGCGCTATCATTTGGCATTTATACTTTTAAGTTGAAATATAGAGTAAACAAACTTACCCATCATTGTAAATGAGAAAAATTAATCACCGTTTAATGAAAAGTTGGTCTCTCTTAAGACCGGCATATCTGTCTTAAGATTAAAGCTGGTCAAATAACATCCGACTTTACTAGATGTGAGAAACTTTTTGTCAGTCCGTAGACATGCTACTTTTGTCTAATCTATTTTATTAGATCCGTTTGAAGTTTAAGACTCTGTTTGCCAAAACTAATTAGTCCGTAGACATTTTGCCCGGCCCGCCCTGGCTCACGAGTCACATTTGGTCCAACCCGTGTAACCCGCCCATCAACTTGCCATACCCGCCCCATACACAAGCTGGTTACGGGATCCGTTCAAACCCGGACCACCTGTGGCCCACCAAATTACAAGAAAAAGAAGAAGAGCAAAGGCCCGTCCGCCCACGACCCGTGTGCCCTTGCAGCCCGACCCACCTTATTCACAGGTCGGTTAGAGACTTGGTCACTCGGTGGGGGTGAGCCTGTCCTGTCCACAGGTCAGCCCAGCCCAGCTCGAACCCGGTCCTTGGCCAGCTCTAAGAGTCTAACGCAATATCCAATGCTGCCTTTAATTAATTAACTCCTAGTCTTTCCAGGCTCCAGTACCAATAAATCGTTCTCATTTTCCTTGCTCCTCAAATTATTAAGGAGTAAAATTGTTACTCCATTTTATCGACAATAAAAATTGGAAAGGAGAGATTGGTATTCTGTAACACCTAATTCACTATCAGCGATAGTAGTTCTGAAAAATGGCTTTAGAATTTCGATTTTGTAGAATTTGAGAGCCTGTGATTATCTGTAACGTTTCTTTTCATTTTCTGGGTATTTTGACCTTTTTCCATTTTCAAATTTTCATGCAATCTGATTTTTTTTTGGCAGATGTTTACAGCTCAATCTACTCAGAAATGTTACCTTTCATGGCGGATTTTGCAGCATTGCCAGGTATAATTTCTTCAGCTGCCCTTCGTGTAATGAGACCTGTATGCATACAAAGTAGGGGCAGAGCCAGGATTTTCCCTTAGGGAGTGAAAATTTTCAGTGGGGTCGAACGAGTAATGTCACAAGGGAGAGTTGAAAATTTCTCGAAATCTTTAAACTAAAAAATTTGGAATTTTCAGCGCTCCTGCAGCCCTGCTAATCCCCAATTCCCCGCTCCCTCGCTCCACCACTGATACAAAGGTCGTGTTTAATGTTACGTACCTCACTTAATGATATATACGTAAGCATACAAAAGGCCGAGTTTAATCTTACAGATCTCATTTAATGATAATAACAGTAACTGTGCTGTAAGCATACAACACATGTTAATGTAGTTTATAATCTGAAATGTTACAGGGTCCATTGATTAAGCATAGAACTAGGCATGCCCGTTGCATCTCAGGGCCTATTTTGCCCACGTTGGTGAATATGGCCAGTGCAAGTGAAAGCTCAATAAATATTTGCAGTGGAATAGCTAAGTCGCATGGTGTTATAAGGCGTTACCAAGTTGTCGTTGCTGCAACTCGAGATATGGGAATTGGGAAAGATGGCAAATTGCCATGGACTCTTCCTTCCGATCTTAGATACTTTAAGGAGGTCACAACAACTACCTCGGTTGATGGTATGAGGAATGCGGTGATCATGGGAAGGAAAACTTGGGAAAGTATCCCTCTCAAGTATCGGCCTTTACCTGGTCGCTTGAATGTTGTACTGTCTCGTTCAGGAAAAATGGGATTAGCGGCATTGGAAGATTTACTTGTGTGTACTGACTTGAATTCTGCGTTGAAGTTTTTGGCAGAACCTCCACTTTCATTGTCTGTGGAGAAGGTGTTCATCATAGGAGGTGGTCAAGTTCTAAAGTGAGTTGGAATAAGTTCTAGATATATTGGCTGTGATTCGAGTTATTGTTCTTTGGCTTTAAAATGTGATGAAATAAAGCAAAGTAGTCTCACTAAATTGTTTGTGTTTCATTTCTGTGAAACAAAGGTCAGCCAATGCAAATCTCGGGCCAATTTATTCACACTGTCGGTCTTTTGTAAGTTGTCTCTCTGTGTTAAGGAACGAGTTTGCATACGTAGAACCCTACCCAGACGCCCACACCTTGCAATATGTGAGTGTCAAAGCACAGGGATAATGTTATGTATACTAGCTTTGACTTCTGAATTCTGATGGTGAGGTTTACTCGATGTTTCTGAAATCTACTGTTGAATATTGGTTTCCATAGGATATGTTTGGCTGTTTGCATGGGTCCTGTCATTTCGGGTTTGGATATATTTCCAGTGTGTTACTCCATGGTATTTAGCCATTGAGGATAAAGTTCGGGATCATCAAATTCAGGTTAAATCTTATCAGTTCGGGTTTCGGTTTATTTTGCGCTAGCCTATTTGGGTCCGGGATCGGGTTGCGTCATTCAAATCAAGTCAGCTTGCTAAGTTTTCTCTTACTTGCACAAGCAAGAGTCTTTGAAGCATAGGGATAACTTTGTTTTTGTTTTATATTGCCTTTGATAGTTGATTCAAGGTTTGTGAATTGGGATAGTGATGTTTGTCACAGGGACACTCTGAACGCTACTGGTTGTGAAGCCATACACTTGACTGATATCAAGACAAAGGTTGAATGTGACACTTACATTCCACGAATTGATTCCTCGTCATTTGTTCCATTGCTTTCATCCAAGGAGATGGTGGAGAACAACATTCGATTTTCTTTTCTGACGTATGTCCGAATGAAGAACTCTGCTGAAGCGTCGACCACTTCTGAAAATAGTTCCAGATTTTGCAGCATAGAGACAAACAAAGTAAAGTCAGAAGCTTTTAGGGAAATGCATGCTGAGTTCGATTATCTGAAACAAATTCAAGAGAGAATAACAGGTTCAGGTACATTTGACAGATAGGTTTGATTACTGAGACATAGTGAAACTTCGAAGACCTGGTTAGCCAAAACTTTGCTCTTATGTATACTGTCTAGGTTCTCCAATTCTTCCTTTGGGGAAAAACAATCCTGACCTAAGCTTTTTATTGAGAATTTGAGACGGTTCTTTCACCATGGTACTAGATTGCTAATGTTCTCGAGTCCACATGTTTATTGCCTGGGAACCTTGGTTCCCTTCTAATGAAATCTGCTTGTTAGGTTACCCTTTTCTTCTCTTGGGGAAAGCTACCTTACTATAAGGAAAAAAAAAAAAAACCTATTGCAACAGCTTCATTTTTCTCAAGAAAGAAGTGGTCCATTGATTGCTGTTGTAGACCAGCAAAGCGAGGATGGTAACGAAAAACTCTCAACGATCAAACACCACTAATAAGAACAAAAAATTTCCGGTTAGCATAGGAATCAATACATCAGCTCAAATTCACGACACTCGTTTTAAATCATTACACTGAACATCACATCCCTCTTAACATTTTTTCCAGCGTACCCATAGCAGCAATCTTATACATTTCTTCTACTCTGTTTATTCTACTCTGTTTATTTCCAAATGACGCTATTTTAATACTCCGTCAAATCAATTGACAACACCCAATTTACTGGTAAAGAACTTGACGAGGCCTTCATGTTTGAAAATCCCGACATAATGGCTATTAGTAGCATTCAGAAAAGTGTTGTACGAAGATGAATTTTCAAACCTGGTGAGTCGAGTAGCGAGTTGATCCCACGACAAGTAGAATAAGAGTGTAACAAGAGAAACCTCTAAATGTTGTAACAATTTTTGGCAAAAAAAGCACAACTATATACTCTCTTCAAACTGATGTGTTAAGTCTCAGAAAGGAAAATTTAAACTGTTGTGCCGAAACCAAGATGTAAGAAATACGAGACAAATCACTTGGACTATAGTCTGCACGACGAGATCTTACAAACCCAGAGAAGGAAATACTACCAGTCTATCATATGTGTATATACAAATTGGATGTCAGTGAATAAACTTCCCAAGTTCCTGAATTTTATATACGACGACTGGCAGGATTCGGTATCTACTCTCAAAAACTGGCAATTATCATCTTCAACGGCAACAATTCATTTTTCACCAACACAACTTTCTTCTCTGTGACAAAAGAAAAAGAAGTAAAATTTAGTGGGGCATCCATCTGGTAATATTTAGGGTGTAAACCAGGATTTAGCCATCCGATTTTGCCTATAAGGACTCGGTACTCACCCTGTACTTAGCTGCTGTTTGTGCATCAATGTACGCCAGCAAATCATCCTGCCTCATCAAAGCTTCATGCAATGCCTGATTGTCAAAAAAAAAAAAAATTTCAACATGAAACAAACCCTGCTTTAGCCAGTGTACAAACTTCATTGACAATAGAAACTCTCTCAACCATTCACAGCGACAAAACCAACATTTTAGGGCCATTTAATTTGAAGTCCATATTATATGGATTGTCAGACACAATTTTTTTATGTAATAGTGTCATGTTCTTGGCCTAAAATGATGTGTGAAGAGTGCCTTGTCATGGCAGAAGGTCGGAGTGTGTCAAGTCACAGACAGCCAAAGTGAAGTGTGTTGAGTAATATATTTTCAAACTATTTGTCGATAAACAATCTAATTCTTAAAAGCTCACTGAGACATTGAAAAACATGGAAAGAGCATATAGAATGCTTATCTGATTCTTAAGAAGTGGCTGAAAAGAGATGACTACCTTTTTGGTCGAAATCAACTCTGCTTCTAATGCATCCACGCGATAAATCGCAACATTTAGAAGCTCCTCTTTTTCGGAAGGCATTTGGATAGATTTTGTTTGTAAATTGGTCACTTTCTCTTCAACTTCGTTAAGCCTTCTGAGTATAATTGAGAACAAATTTGCATCTGCGAGCTGCGGACATGCTGGAGATCTAAAATATTCCTCAAAGTCTGGCCCTAGTATCACGCCCAGAATGCTTTGAGGCAGATTTACAATGAATCTGGTAGTCCCTTTAGACGCTTTTACAGTTGCAGAACGAACAAGAATAAGCAAAGCCATAAAGAACGCCACGACCACAGACAAAAACCTAAAATGCTGCCACTTTTGACTATCTTCACCAGGTTGTTGAGAACACTTCTCTGCAGAAAGTCATAGTACACGCAAATAAAATAATTAAATCGTTATTAACAGAAGACCCATTGTATGTTACTTTAAAATATCTATATGCAGAATTGAAACTATTTTAGAAAACTCCGAATTACACTAGTTATGATTTGCCTACCGCCAACAAATTTTACTATCGTCAAACTGAGTGGAAAGTAACCGTCAACTCAATATTTAGCCACACAGATATATAACCATGCAACAACCACATATTAACATTTTTTTTAAGAATTCTATGAGATTATTGAAGCACTGTTGCATGGTGTCTGACCTCACAGATTGACCATAAGCACGAGGCGGAGACACAGGGTTCAATTAAAACCCCTTTTCTAAAGAAACATGTTATGTATTGACGAAAACTCGTAACATCAGCTGAAAAGACTAATTCACTGGCAGCACTGCAGCAGTACATGTTGCAAAGTGAGTGATGTTTCAAGTAAGATGCCCGTGTATGAATATTTACGCCGTATCATTTTCTAGTGACAGGCTTCTTTAAGAGGTTATTCGGTTATTATTTTCACACGTCACAATGAACTTTGCCAAATAATAGAGATCAAAAGTATAAAGTGTAGTTAGTATAAAAAATATATTAACAGCGTAAATATTTTTACTGTTCTCAGGGAAAGAAAATGTAACGTTTTCATAACCATTAGTCGATTACTATTAGGTATAATCTGATAAGATAATGGTCTATCCTGATGTTTTAAGTCAGAAGCGAAGATATTAATGACCTCATTATTACTACAAAAAAAAGACAATATTTGCCCCATCACCTTAAGGACTCCCACAAATTGCGGGGTAAGGAGGGGTCGGAAGTACACAATCTCCTTGTGGCCTTGTGTTGTTAACACATGCAGCAACGAATGACTACTACTTCACAATAAATAAATAAAAAAAGAAGCATAAGTCACTTTAGTGAGTAATTTACTAATTTCATTAATCTAGAAAAAAATATTTCAGAGGGCAGTTTCATGCTAGAAGTCGTGGTTCCTGTTTTATATGATCGATATGTAACTTAGTGACTTACTAAGCAGGCAAAGACGAAATCCACAGTGAGTTTGATTTGAGATTTAGCAATATCAGACCACTATTGATAGATCATTGCATACATTAAATTGGCACAGGATGCATTTGTCACTATTCTTATATAGTTTGATTTGACACATAACACCATAATGATGCAAAGTCAAAAACTCTCAAATCTATCAATAGTCTGGTACGCATATGGGGTTTAGCATAAATAAGTTAGTAATACTAACCTCCCGATAAATTTGTTTGTGCCGTAGACGCTACTCCGATACATGCAGCATCCACAACTTTGACAACAACTGGCACTCTCTCAGCACTATCACCCAAACTACAGGTAGAATAAACATTTCCTAGAACCCTACCCTGCAGCAAGACATTAAGAAAATGATTTTTCATTCACGCATTTAACTATCTAAGTAGGAGTATTCAAGACAACTAGTATAGCCAACATATGCTGAGCAAAGGTATCATCAGAAAATTCAGGAGAAAACCAAGGGTAAATAATCTAAAAGTAACTCAATGTGTTGCCTTTCTACAAAGCTAAATTTAAGCCACGGAGTATTTTACATGGAGTACCATATACAATCTTATCACTATCAAATTCAATCAATAGTTACTCTTGAAACACTTACTTCTTCATTTACTGGCATCAAGTTTAATTGCAAGGAACCATGTGCTTTAAAAGAAGAAAAATCTTCAACCTCAAATCCAGATTCTGCAGTGGACGTGTCATTATTTTTCGTCTGATATAGAAAACAGAGAAGAAAATCAAAAGGAAGAACTATGTGGAAATAAAACAGAACCAAGTCACAGCTTCAGTGCTTGATTAGGAGTGTTCAAGAAACTAAGCATACCATGTTGTCACAAGCAATCAACCTTCCTTGACTATTTGAAATAGCCACCTCAGCTTCACCAGATTTAATCGTCTAGAAACAATAAGTCGAAAAGATGAGTCCGATTAGTAAAGCAATATTTACCCGACTTAAAACCGTAAAACAAGTTTTCATCCGTGACAACCTTTAAAATATCAAAGTCTTTCCAGGGCCCTTTATCGGAACTCAAACAACCTCCTTGGTCTGCACAATTGCATGTACCACCAAGGAATTCAGGCAACTGACTGTAGGCAATAGAAAGTCAAAACATTAGAATGCTGGTAAAACCAATGAAATACAAACTTTAATTAGAAGAGAAGTTGATCGAGTGAAAAATCAAGGAAAAGAGAAAAGAAAAGCACATGGATGAGTAACCAACTTGCCAGGCTACTCTGCATGTCTCATCAATTCCATGCATTTGATTATGTTTTCTTGAAGGGAATTTTGATCAAACGTTACAGAAATGGATGAGACAAAGAGAGTATTTTATAATAATGTTGCATGGGTAAGCCGTGAAAAATATTAAGTACCTCTTATCAATAATCTCTAGCAATTTGCTTTGATACATCTGCCCAAGAACCTGATAAGAAAGAAAATCATTCAAAGAGATCCACATCTACTCCACTCAACTAGCTTATTCAGAGCACTTGGAAACATACATGAATTTTGGACGTTGTATGAGGATCAAGGAGGGTCTTGATTGTGTTCCAGATTATCTTAAAACCACTGCCAGCATTTATGATGTACATGCGGTGTAGCGTCTGAAAAATATTATCAGCAGGTAATGTCATAAACACGTAACCAAAAATATAAAATGCTAAATGTTGAGATCCATTATATAGAGGCAGTTTTCGATTGCACCCATACCTCCGGATAGTTGTCATTGTCAATCTTCTGTATTTGCATTATGAGCTCACGAGCAGGTTTAGCTAGGTTTTTGAAACCCTAAAAAAAAAAAAAAAAAGAATGAGAATAGTCTGTCCATGGTCCGTATGCAGATCACAAGAAGAAAAGACAGCATACCACGCCTTGAACATCCAAAATAGACGTCGTTGAATTAATATGCCTTTTGGCAGCAATGGAGCAAGCAGGAAACTTTATTGCAAAGCACCTTTCAAAGTCCTGTGCATGGTACTTCAGGTATCGCTCCATAGTAGTTACTTGCAAAAGTTTATCGGCATCAACTTTTCCCAACTGATAAATATAAACGGGCCTCCCATCTTTGTCAACCCCGTGAAAACCTTGAGGGCAAAACTTTAAGACTTCGTTCAACTCATTATATTCAAAATCCTGACAAGAAAAAGATAAATGTCCATTGTCAAAGTGACAAAGTATACTGAACAACTAAAATGCATTTGTGCATGCCACCAACAAGATTGACTCAATGCTAAAAAGGTAGGCCTATCAATCTAGACAATTACCTTCAGGAGAGTGTCAGCACCAAATTCTTTTCTCCATTGAAGCATATTAGCCCACATTTGTTTCGCCTTCTCAATGTCAAATTTCCTTGCCTTCAAAAACCTGCAAGGTTGAATGTTGAGACAAGTACATGGGATATATTTTTTTTTAATCAATGGTGTGTTTGGAAACAAAACGAAGGAAGGGGAAAGGAGCAAGTGAGTTTTCTCCCCAAATCCCTCCAAATCATTCCTATGTTGGAGGGATTTTGATTTGACTTGGAATAGGGAAAATGGATCCCTACATTTCCCACCAACTCCATTTGGGAACTAAACAAGATAATTTGTATATTTCCCTTCCCTTGCCCTCCTTTCCCTTCCCCTTTATTTACCTTCAATTCCCTCCATCCAAACATGTACTAATGACTGGTTGTTGTTATAGGTATCAAAGATTTAGCCCCAAGTCATAATTAGTAAGCAAAACAGAAATATTTTCCAATAATATTTATTTTCACAGGTATCTTTTGTTCTCAATTACCACGAGCTTAGTCAGATCACCTTTAATGATAAGCACAAGTGAACTGTAGAACTGCCTACTATGTTACGGCTTTAGCCGCAATGCCTTGATATACAGTTTATATTCACTTCTCACTAGAACTTCGTATCATGATGTACATGCTTACTGTCAATTTTAAAAACTAAAAACGCAGTTGTTTTTACAAGGGAGTTACTAAGTAATGGTTTCTTGGAAAACCATGAGAAAATAGATATGTAAAATGGTATCAAGTCCCGGGTTGAAACTTGACCACATACTTGGTTATTGAGACCTTATTTCCGTCATGCCGTAAATGCGGCTCATACAGCCTATAATGCGGTCAAGGTATTCAAAACATCTATAACTCGGTCGATGAGGTGTTGTCACCTAGATGTAGTACCATGGTGTGTACACTTTCAAGTGTTCAATAAAATTGAAAAAGTTAATGGTAGCACGTTCAAAGCCTTAGAAGTTGTAATCATACTGGGACACGTCGATCCCAAGCTAATGTTTCAATCAATCCTCCTTTTATATGAGACCCATTAGCTAAATTGATCGACTGCAGAAGCGTAAAAACCATATCTTTCGGTGATTCCACTTAGGGGGAATAATGCATAGATTCTATAGGCATAAAGCGCTGCAGCAATGTATGCATCGAGTTACAAAATACAGTTAAAGTTTAGCTCTAAATTTACGGGACACAAGGGAATTAGGTGTCGTATAAGTATCCCCCACCTGCAAGATACGACAGACACTGGACATATGCAGTCCCTTCACCGATAAGAGTCGCTTAAAATAAAATAAAATAAATAAACACAAATTCAGGATGGCATGATAAACTGGTTGCTAAGAGCATATAAAGTTCCCATATGTTGGCAACTTGGCATCACATTGAACTACTAGACAAAATTACCTCAGTAACATATAATAATCATCATGTCTTGCAGGTAGCAATTCATCCACCAGTAGTGCCTGTCGAAATGCTTGCACAACCTGCACTTCCTTGTCATCTCGCACGTCCTTAATAGAGACACAAGCACCCTCAACTTTCTTCCTCCCTCTTCTTATGGTGAGTGAACGCCTAAGTTTACTCGAAGCGTTAATGGCTTTCTTTTTGAGACCACTCCCACTCCCACTCCTCTTTTTCTCATCTTCAGATACTTCAAAATCTGACTTTTGCTCAATTCTTTCAGCGCAACTTGATGATCGTTCAAAGCCTGAAAGTAATAACATTAGAAGAAGAAAAAACTGATAGATTACACTGGAGAGTGGATGCACATTTTCCTTTATTTCTCAATAAAAATCATAAGAGTTAGTCTGTCCACTCAACTTAGGCTTCCTCTAGTTAAGTAAACTTCAAATACTTGTTTCTAGGACATATTTTATTACTTTTCCACTTTTCTTTCTCTCTTCCTAATTGAAAAACAGGGAGTTAGTCTGACCACTCAACTTG
>JAOWBH010195162.1:0-17904 GCA_028566215.1 Silene coronaria
AGCTTGTTCAAGAGATTGTATTAGCTCGGTTAAGTGCTGCAATGGCGGCGTAGCTTCTGTGATCATGTTGTTCTCCATTTTTGCTCTCTAATACGGAGTAATTGAATTTGAGATTAATTTAGGTTTTCGTCGTTTTGAATGGAGTTTGATGTCGTTTTGAAATTTGGTTCGTATGTTGGAAGAGGGGGATAGAGTGACTGCAAATGCTGTTTTTCTTTTGTTGAATGACTTCTAGAAAGATATTAGAATGTTATTCATTCGACTCTTACCGGATTCTGAAAGACGGTCTCATAATAAAATTATGTAAAATATACTAATTGAGTTATCGTATACGATTCTAATGTAAAGTACAGTGTAAGTCTCTTACAATAAGGTCGTCATTCGTCTTAGGCTGATACCGAGTAACTATTAAAACACGTACCAAATTAACAAAGCAATATCGTTCACCAATGTAAAACTGATTAAAGCGGCCTGTTGTTGCTAGAGACGGTGTGTATTGGGCAAGTACTAGGTTTAACTGATAGTGTGCCGATCATGTAATCTGTTAGCGATGTTAGCCACACTAAACTGTGGCAGGCTCAACCTAAGAAACAGCAGGACACAGCATCAATATCAAAATGTGATAACAAGTACGAATGTACAATCAGATTATGCTGCCATGAGTTCACGATAGGTCCTTCGATAAAACACGAAGATATCTTAACATTGAATAAGCCACAAGCATTACAATGTTTGCAAAATCAATCCAGAAAAATAAAAGCATAGTTCAACAACTTTTAAACGAAAACGCCACAACAATTGCCAAGCAATGGCATTCTCAACAGACACAGGAAACAAAGACAAAAAACAGCAAATTAAGGTCACTTCCTTGTTACAAATCCAGAGCATGCGTATCTGAATCACGAAGCTCCTCAATAGCGTCAAATAGTTCTTCGGTATCCAGTTCCTCCACTAACCCGGGTTCAATTTCTTCATTTGATTCCCGGAACTCTGCTAAAACTGATGGGCCAGTGGATGCCACCCTTGATACCACTTCCTGCAAGAATCCTGGTGGTGCACGTCCCACGGCCATAGTAATATGGATAAAAGTTTCAATATAGGCGGCCAAAGAGAGTGGCACTGAGATTGGTGGGACATCTGTAGGAGGGGAAGGCGGCGACCGTGTGACCGACAAAGCCTCTGGAACATCATCCCATTTACTCAAGCTTACCACAATGAGTCTTCTTAGCTGTTCCCGACTATGGTGGTTCTCCAGGTACCGTTTCAAGGGACCTTTGTATCTGACGCATTTATTGGCCTGTTGGTCAGCCATGGGACGCGAGCTTGAAGCAGTATCAGATAATGCATCAGGACAAGACCTTCTGGATTCTAATTTACACTGCACAATCAATTTGACATGAGATTGCTGCACCAAGAGCAAAAGTTCGGGAACAAATTTACAGCTACTGCCTACTGTTACACACAATCAATGATTGATTCTTTCAAAAACATGATAGTGATTATGGAATGATTTGCGCAACTCATTCCATAAGAGATTAAGAATTTGAATTGTAATTGTAAGAGACAAACCTGCTGTTTCTCTACCAGAAGGGCGTTAGAAGTCCCAAGGGCGTAATTACGGCGAGCTACCACTTGTGGAGCAGAGTCTGAATCAAGAAAGTAAGGGAAAAATAATTTAGTGAAAGCACTAGTATCACAGATTAATAAAAAGTACTAAACTAAATGCAAGGTTCTTACAAAAACGGGGCAAGCCCTCGACAACTTTCTGTAATTTGTGTTTTACATCGGGGCAAACAGGTGACGAAGATTCCCCGATGAACCAGCCAGTTCTCTCCGGATCTCCTGACCTTCTTTTCCGATACTTCGCACGCATGAGGGGATCGTTACTTGGACCACCACACATCGGAAGTCCACACATCATTGGGAACTGACGGGATTCAGCCATGACTCTCCTTTGCTTGGATAAAGGAATTTGCCATAGAGTCTTAATGTCACTGTTTGTCAGTGGCTTTTGAAGACAACGCATGGCTCCACCCATAAGAGCTTTCGTAATCGTAGCTTGATCATAGTAGTCAGACATCACTGGTAAAATGGAAGACATTAGTTCATAATGTTAGGCGTGTTTTACAAGTATATTCCCTCTCTGTTTAACCTTTTGAGATCAAAGTTTGAAAAGTTCGACGGAAAATATAGTGAGGAATATACTTTTCACATATAAAGTGTTCTATATAACTAAAATCTTCAAATTTGTAATCAAAATTCTCTCACAAAATGGCACTTCAGAAAAAATCGTCAGTGTTAGTCATGGAAACCTCGAAACTCAACAGTCAAAATGATTGTGAAACATAGGGACTAGGGAGTATAAAACTGTAGGAATGTAGGATATAGAGAGAGGGACTTACTAACAACAGGAAGACGCGTTTCCGCGTCCACTTTTCTCATAAAATCAAAAATGTCAATGTCCGGCAAAAACATGGCCGTCAAGACCAAGTTGAACCTATTATTTGTCGTCCGAAGCATGTGTAGAGCTTCTCTGCCCGTGTCAGCAGTTACAACTAGTAATACAACAGGAACAAATAGTCAGAAGATGGTCACAATGAGGAAGTAATCATAAAGGCATTGACTCGACTATTTTAATACTTTATACATAAATAGAACACAAAGGGAGCCAAAGAGGACGAAAAGTTAGTCTGCAGATATTTGGCTAAGTCAGAAATAAGTAACATTATTATATAAGTTATCATGCCTAATGTGAATACACATCAAAAATTATGATTTACAGAGTGGAAATTATCACGCCTACTGGAAATATGGGGGTTCCTTATTATTTTCTTCAGCCTCCAACAAGATTTACCGAGTGGAGAAAAACAAGACGAAGAGAACTGAAAAAAAAATATAGGATAACCTCAATGACTCCAATCCCTTATATCGAGGCTTCTGCCCAATTAAGCCTCTTAGACAAGCATAGATACATAGCCACAATAATAACCAACCTCCAATTAAGCCAAGAGTAAACTACAGGGTAAGAAGCAAAAGGTGGGACAATTCGCCCGTAAATGCGGTCAATACCGCCTCAAAATTTGGATGTAGGAAACTTCAAAAATGTTAAAACTTGGCTGAGACTTGGGATGTCTTAGATTAAATACCGTGATCATAAATAAAATTAACAAAAAAATAATGATGATAGAAATAGTTGTAGTAATGATAATTTAATCAATTTAGTAAATGTAAGAGACTGTATGCAAAAAAGATATTCACACACACACACACACACACACACACACACACACAGATACATAATTTGGTAGTACTCACCTTGATACTTAGACAGCCTGAGCAAGAGTGACTCCCTAACTGAACTAGCACGATTATTATCCACTAGTAGAATACAAATGTGCATCGCCAAAACTGCGTCCATGATGCTAGAGCCTGAAAGGAAGAAGTAAGGAAGTAATATAATGAAGGGGAAAAGAGAAGGATGCGATATCAGGAAGAATGAGAAGGATGTGATAACTGTGTTGAGCAACAATGCAGATGAATGAACTTTATATAGGTGCAAAAAACTTAGAAGGAATCCGGGATTAGTTTCCAATTAATGATCCCACAGATATCATGAGATTTCGGTCTAATTAAAGAACGTTTTGAGAAGACTAAAATCTGTCATGTACCAAAATATTAACTGGCCCGGGGGATAACGTCCAGAACCAAAGTTTTTAATACTCCCTCTAGTTCTCTGGAATTGCAACATTTCAGTAAAATACTACTCACATATATTCAACCAATGTTGAAATTCCAGTGAACTGGAGGGAGTATTATTTTTTGACAGGAAACTGACATGGTAAGGGTTCTATCCAAATTCTGAATTAAAGACCACTCGAAATCTTGCAGATTTTGCAGTTGTGGGATAATTAAAGGAGAAAATCAAAGCACAGATACGCAATCACAGAGATTGCTTTCGGAATGTGGACATTTACGTGTCCCATCTTGTGTCTCACTACCGTATCATTTGACACATACACATTAATCGTGAAAAAAGAGGTAAATTTCATAAGATGGTTATGAGTGAGAAGAAATAGGGTAAATCTTATAAGATGATTGTGTCAAAAGGAACACAAGATGGCACACGAAAATGGGACATCAAATCCGCTCCTAAGAGACAGATAAGAATGCATTGAGGAGCTAAGAGAAACTGAAACGTAAGGATCACAGAACAAGACAATGTTATCCAAGAAAATGATCTTCCAAATTTGGAAATTACGTGAGCAACAAAACCTTAGTCCCAAAATGATTAGGGTCTCCTAACATGAATCAACTTTTGAAACTGACAATGAAGAGAGGGGTAAAACATGCGGATAGCTAAAAAGAGAAGAGGCAGAAAAACGTGGAACAACCTTACGAATCTACCAGAAAATAAATTGTGTAGTGCAACAGATATCAATTCAGATATCGTTTGATATCACTTCAGATATCATTTTCCATGGGATACGGAAGGATGGCATGACAAATCTTTATTTGACTACCATAAATAGTTTAACAAAGTTCTATGATGAGTTGGGTAATAAATCAGCTTGGGTTCTATGTTTAAGATATGTTAACATAACTGACTTGTTTATTTACGGATAAAAGACCATTATCCCGATGCATCAAGGGCTCCCGCAAATAGCGATGTAAGAGGGTTGGCTGTACGCACCCCTCGTCCCCTCCCCCTACGTTTACAACACAAGGAGTGTTTTTGAATGGCCCAGAATAAATTCTGTCAATAACTGCATCATAATAATACAGCCAACGAATTCAGAATCTTTGGCTCCACAGGGAATGAAAATGATAAGAAATAAGCAACAATACAAGACCACTTGGAAGCTATGTTGCTTGGACTCTTCATTAGTACCTCGTGTACCCGGGTCGGCCACTCGACACTCCGACATGGGTAGGACACTTGGACAAGCACACATGTCGGATACTTTAAAAAGTGTCCGGGCAAGTAATGTAAATTGAATAAATGAGTTACATGCCACACCATTTACATCAAGGCACAAAGCATCAGAATCTTGTGATGATATCAGTACTTTGAACTAAATTCAAAAAAATGATGGGATTTAGAAAAAAAGTGACTGTTGCTGACTAGAAATTAGATTTTTGTTGAACAAATAAGTAGAAGATAATTGATAAATGATCTAATTTTTTAAGTGCATTATTTGGTTCATGCCTAGTGGTTTCGAAGGATGATTCATGTTAGCCGACCCGGACATTGTCCACAAAGGTTCAGGAAGCAAATCTACTGCAACGGTCTCGCCATTCATGTCCATACTATACAATTGTAATGTCAACCTATCAAGGGCTATAAGTTCATAATAAGAACAGTTTCGCAGCTTACTAGTGTAATTTCCTTCTATTCTCAGAATACACTTGAGAATTCTCCCATCATGATACTCCTGCCTGACTTGCTGCTGTCCATAAAGCAACTGTACTCTGTAGCTCAGAAACAACCAAGACACAAATACATGAGCAGTAAGTTTGAAGAAAATTACTTTGAAGTTGAGGCACAAACTATCTTCCTCAGACACTATGCTAAATATTAGCAATTATGCCTCTTACCAGCACCATTGCTTTAGCTACAAATCTAAAAGAAGAGAGGGTATACAATAAATTACGTACCATGCTGTTGACTTCAAGCCGTGATCATATAGCAGTACTCGTGGGCCATGCTGGCATGAAGTTTGCGTATCCGAAGAATTCAGAAGTTTATTGTTTCCATGCATCTGGACTCTAAAAATCATTTTAAGACGACTTTCTATACTTTTCTCTTTGAACAGAGGAAACTACCAAGACAAAAATATTATATCCACGGGACATTCAACTTGATGCAGCTAACTTATTTTACGACTGATTTTTTATACAGTAAGAATATGAAGATACCAATTTTACCATAGTAATCGAAAATTAGAAACTGATTCATATTCAATTTATGGTATGAACTTCAGTAACTCGCTCTATCTCCGTGGAGTCATTTTCACCATCGGTCGTCTATCTTTCCTCTCTACCCATTCGTCTTTGAAAACAAAGAAACAAGTTAAGGAAAAAATACATTGGATGACATTCATATATCATTAGTTAGAAACCTGCAACAAGAACAGCAGAATGCTTTCCAAAGATTGATTTCAGAATCGAATAACATAAAATATGATATTTGCCACGTGCATGTACAATAACTACCTTCCAATGCGACAGCCTGATTCCTAATCACTAAGGCACAAAATAATAGTACCTAATTAAGCCCGACTGACTTCGCCCAAGGACTTGAAAGATATGTACAAGTTCTCGAAGTCCAGGGAAAACTTTTGCTAGCCATAAGATGACCTTTAGCCAAACAAAAGACGACGTCTCACAGATTTAGGAAGGGTTGCACTTGAGACCTTGCTCTTTCCCTTCAAACGATATCTCTCTGACCCTGTAACAGAATCCTCGGAATTTTTGACCTCATTTAGTGTTTTGCTTGAACGGTAGTAGTCGGTAATTGCCATCTGAGCCCCCCTCATGTTTGGAGTTTGTGGGGTTTCAACAGTTCCTTCACTATATCTAGATTTTCTTTTGGATTCTTTGACTTCCTGCCAAGAAAAAAAGACCAGAATTAGAAAGCACCCCACAAAACTTCAAGAACTCTCTAAAAAGAATGTGCTCAGTGTGTAACTTGAAGTTATCACCTATCCTTGTATCCTATGTAACTAAGACTAGATTAGAAGTATTTGACACATGTGCATGTCTAAGTGTCAGACTTGACTATTTCATGAAAACTCGCATGTTTTGGTTTAAATGAGGAGTCCAAAAGAATCATGACCAAGTCGACGTGACAGATATGGTATGTGAGCTAATATGAAGAGTCGGAACAAATAGCTTATAGCTATAGGCGTACAGCCCAAACGTTTTACCGGTATAAAAACCAAAAACAAATCAGAAAAGAGGAACATACTTTCTGCTTTAAAAAGCGGTCAACGTCTGCTGGAAAAGCATTCCGGACTAACTCCAAATTTTCATCTGAGGATACATAGTGGCAGCCACCATCAATGTGTACCTGAGGCACATCCGGCTCATCCAAAGAATTGAGAGATTCATCCATTAGAATTTCTTCAAACTGAACGTCAGATCCAACAGAATACCGTTCAGAAGATACTGAATTCTCAAAACTGCTCATCACTGACATGGATTTCCTCCACTTGATCACATAAAACTGATGACCACAACGAATTTTTAGTCGTTGAATTGAGTCAAACTCATATTGGCCATCTAATAAAATCTCTTCAGAATTCAAAGCCTTTTCTCTCAAGAAAATGGTGGAGAGCATTGGAAAAATTCGCTGTCTTACATAAAATGGATCCCAGTGAAGATAATAAGCTGAAAAATCAACCAACATTTCCAAATTTGGCTTTTTCCAAGATAGGCAAGGCTTGACACCCTCAACAACTGCTAAAAAGAAAGTTTACACAAACAATTACCAAAAAAATAGCCAAAGATCTAAATGATCTCAGAATCACCAAAACATAGCTTAGCAGAATAACATAATTTTATTTATCTATTCTGAAATAGTCATACCAACGACCTTTCACCATTACGTATATAAATTTGAGTCTAGAAACCACGCAGAATAAGAAGTAAAAGTTCTCCCTACAATTAAGGCATACGGCTGAAGCATGACATAATTCAAGCAACGTAAATTTGACTCAAGGTGTAAAAGCTAAAAAGTAAGATAAATCAAGAGAGCTGTGATGACACGTGAGATAGATCATTCACCAACCAAAAACACAAAAATCATTTAATTTGACACGTATGACACTAACAAGTACCAAAATATTGGCAGCTACCCGCTACAAAGAAAACAATAATTATCATCACTCGGTCAGCCAAGTACCTAGAAGTTTAAAAATTATACTAACTGTGAATGATCAAGAGATTATACCTTCACTTCCCAAATACAGTTCAGCGACTCCATTGCTGGAGAAACTGCACTCCTTTATCTTCTTGCACACTTTTAGGCACCAGTTTTCAGTCTTCCTATGATCCTTTTCCTCCCGTTTCTGTAGATCAAACAAGGCACTAATCATTCACCTTACAACATCATTCAGAAATACATAGGACAGACAACATTTTATGGAAAGGCAATTATGAGTCCAGCTATGCAGTAATATGCAACTCTAACACAGAGGACATCACTTCCCAAATACAGTTCAGCTACGCTGCATATTTGAAGAGGGCACTTTAAGCCTCGTCCCACATCTCTACTACTGAGTATAAGTACGACAACAAAGCCATGATCCTTAAAATGATTGTAACTTGGGTAACATAAATCATCAACTGAATTCTTATTGATCAAGAATAATGGAAGAACAACCTAATGTCTCAAAGGCGCTCGTCTGATTTTTCATGTTTTCAGCACAGAGAGGTGTTATCCTATAGCCGGCAATGAAATTTGCATGAAGAATTGGCGTCAATAATTGTTACAGTACTTCACAGTATAAGACACCCAAACTTAATTGAGCAACTTTGTTTTATATTCCAGATCCAAATAAAAAGTGAACCTTTGACTCTATTTGCAAATCAATCATCATGGATACAAGAGCAATTTAAAGAGCAAAGCATATCCCAAAATAGATTGAGGTCAGCTAGCATGAATTGTTGTTAAGGAACTGGTAATGTAAGTGGGGTAACAATGAACCAGTGGGGAAAGAGGAGAACACCATAAAAAAACTTAAGCAAGATAGACAGATAGTACGTGTGAAGATCCTTATCAACTGCAGCAGGTGTACAATATACTTTTTTATCTAGCTAAAGCAATCGCCACTATATATTGACATTTCACTTGCGTAAACAGTAAGAGAAAAAGCAGTTAAGGAAACAAATCCAAATAAAACAAAATAGATGAAGCAAAGAGCAAAGTAAACTACGGTAAGACTTTCATATACAATGCTTATCAGGTAAAAGTTAATGGCATATTATTCTGCTGTATGGAAACCAAAGAGAAATACAAGGACAAGTGCAGATTGTTACCCAGTTGCAAGCAGAGCATTCACATTTGAACCTAGGGGATTTTTTACTGCAGTTAATGCCACTACTGCTTTGACAATATTCACAAGGGACTTTGCGATGGGTAGTCTTGCTGCCTGGATGACCGCACAAAGAGCAATGTGGAATTTTTGGACTCGGAGATGATTCTATCGAAAATTTTGCACACTTGCGAGGAGAACCAAAATCGCCATCCAATGGAAGTATGGATCCAGAGCTTATTTCATGTAATCTGCATCATTTGTTTAGATTATTTGAAAACTAGCAATCTAACAGAAGTAGAAATTATCTTAGAGAACAGTTTGCCTCGGGAGAAACGGCCTCACATCAATATAGTGTGAGACAAACCCAATCTGACTAAAATCTCACCCATGTACCCATTAACTTCATAAAAAAAAATTATGAAATAACCACCATAATATGGATCGGCCTCATGATAATTTATCCTGAGACGTATGTTGCTAGACTCTTCAACTTTACCTCACGTATCCGTGTCGGACACTTGACACTCGGGCGTGGGTAGGACAATCTGACACTTCATTCAAGACCAAAAGCATGATTTTTTTGCCCATAAAATAGACGAATCAGACACTTGGACACACACCCGTGCAAGATACTTCTAACCAAGTCCAAGCAACATAGATACAGTCTCATATGAGAATTCGTGTTCAAAAAAATAAAGCAGGCCAACAATGTACAGAACAGGAAGCAAACCTCTGTAGAACTTCATCTTCACTAAATTTTTTGACAAAACGAAGAGCGGTTTCCATTCCTATTCCTGGCACTCCACTTAGATTGTGGTCAGTACCAACTAAAAGAGCAACAGCTACAAAGTGTTTCCTTCTTAAACCTAGACCTAGTTCAATATCTTCCATGTGATAGCATTCAATTGGTTCCTGAACAAGAAATGGAATGAAATCTCAATAATAAAATAATTCCTGCACTTTATCATGAAGTAATGGAGCTCGGAACAAGGAAAAAAAAAGATGTACGGAACGAATGTATATGTAGATAGTGGTTGATCAGCCAAATCAGCAAAAAAGAGTTTACTTTTGATATAGGATTTAAGTGCTTTATCACACATTTAGCCCCGAAAAGGAACGCGTCGCTATCAGCTGTAATGCAAGCATCCACTAAACCTTCACTATTTAACTGAGCACAGAGTGCTTCAGCCTCACCTAAAGCTGTTAGAACAGGCATCCCTAGAAGATTGAGAAGCTCCTGCAAAAGAAATGATTCATTGATGTAAGAAAAAAGAAATTCAAGTATATAAACGGATAAATCAAAAGAAACTGACGTCAAGCTAAAAAAAACTAAAGGGATATTTATGATTTTATCAACAGGCTATTCGTGGCTCCATTGATACCACTGCATCATAGGGGCTTCCGTATAAAGCCAGACATGAAGGGGGGGATTCTTTATGCAAACCAGCAATTTCAGATGATTTTTTTCCTCATACCGTCAATTAGAGAAGCATTAATAAGTCTGACACTTCAAAATTAGATATCGATAAGGAAAGTTCTTAAAGTCATGAAATGTTGAATCCTGGGAAACTGTACAAAGTGAGCAATTTGAGGCCTAAAACTCGGGATCTGTTTCATGACTTCATCTTTCAAGTACCAGCAGCAAAAGTAAATCATATAACATCAGTTTTACAAAAAGCAATTACAGAACTTTGAGGCTCTGAACTGTTTAATTCAACCCCGATATCGTCTTGTAGTTGTCTTGTATTCAAGGAAGTGTGCAAAATTACTTCTGTATCAAGCCCATAAGGCCATAACAGAAAATAATCCTAACTCCTAATGAGAGAATATTTTCGCTTACCACACATTCCTCAACACACTTCACAAAAAACGTGTTCCGATCAACTGAAACACCGTCTTCAATTACAGGAAGATCTTTCATATCAATGCCAGAAGACCTGAAATATCGTGCAATCCTAGCTTGAGACTTCAGTGGGGACGGCTTTCCATCAACGATAAATACCGGAAATGCTCCAAACTGCAAAATTTTAGCAATAAAACATAAATGCAACACTCTATTATACCAATTTAAGTAGGTTGCAAAATCAATTCCGCATCTTTCATTCATCATATGTAACATTACAAATTCATATGATTCAAACCCGATTTTTAGGATTACAGAATCACGCAATCAACGTACACTTAGTAGTTAGTAGTTCCCACTCACTGAACCTGACTCTATTCCTCCCAGTTTCATCCTCAAGAAAATACAATTAAGTATGATTCAAACACATTTTTTCAGGATTACAGTCAAAACAAATACCCTTCGTCTCAATCATTTGTTTACCTTTGATTAAAATACCCCAAACAAATAACAAAAATGATCAAAGCTACGCAACAAAATTATTCCCTCCGTCTCATTCATTTTTTTTACTTTTTTATTCTTTGTGAGAGGTATTTTAACCAAAGGTAAACAATTGATTGGGACGGAGAAAATACACAACAATAGCCCCAATGCCTAAAAGGGCTCCCACAAATTGGGCGGTAGGGGGACAGACATATACACCTTAACCCTATGCTAACAACACAAAGAGACTATTTCCGAAAACTAGGAAAAATTTAACCTTGGATAAAAAGATTAACTTTTCTCACAGCTGCTCAAATCACCCGCAAATTGAGAGGTAAACCCATTTATCAACAACACAAAGAGGCTGTTTCCGAACGACCCAATATCGAAATTTAGCATAAAAACATGTAATAATACAAATAAACATAAAATTAAAGTGGGAAAAGATTATACCTTTGAAAAAAGATTAATGGTACGGAAAAAAGTGAGTCTAAGATGAGGATTTCTGACATTAGAAGATTTAAGGGCAGTTTCATGTTGAACAATCCAATAAGAAAGATCAACTGCAACTTTTTTGTTTCTTAGATAATCAAAACCTTGATATTTTGCATAGGGTTTTAGTAATTCCCAGAAATTTCCTCCGACCCCCATTTTTTTTCAAATTAATTTTACCGTCTTTAGATGTTGCACAATTTAGTCGAGTGTTTTGGTCTTGGTGGTGTTTTTTTTGTTGAGGTTGGTCGGAGTAAACTGGATTTGTCCATGGGTCGGAGGATTGTAGGATCGGGTATTTGGAAGCTGGAAAAAAATCGTGTTTTTACTGAAGTGGTTTAATTATTAATCAAAGCGTCTCCCTTGTGACGGGTCGGATCTTGAGACGGATCATTTATGAGAGGAATGATAGAGGGGACAAGGGTAGGACCCCCCATGTGCTTCTCCACTTACCCTTGTTGGGTATTTTGTGAGAGGAAATGGTATTCGTCACAAGGTTGTGACGGATACCTTCCGTCACAAATGAGAATTTACCGGTCCGATTTGGTTATTATGATTGGGTTTTTTAGTAATTAACACCCCTAATTGTTACAACTAGAATAATTTCTCGATCTCAAGATATTTGTATTTTCCAAGTAATAACTTTAGGGACATCTCCCATAAATTAGCCAGATCCTGTTTCGATCGTTCATAATTATCAGCTGTGAAAAATGAACCAAACCATTACAAACAGTCATATGTATACTCGTATACTATCAAAATTCGAGACTAGTTTATTCACTTCGGAATTATCTTTCTTCTTTCATTTGATTACTAATAAAGCAATTTATATAATTGAAAAATAAAAACTAGACAGAAGTAGAATAAAATGTATATGAAAACGGCTCACTTATAGTCTAGTACTATAAAG
The DNA here is from genome assembly GCA_028566215.1 of Silene coronaria. Classification (NCBI taxonomy): domain Eukaryota; kingdom Viridiplantae; phylum Streptophyta; class Magnoliopsida; order Caryophyllales; family Caryophyllaceae; genus Silene; species Silene coronaria. Next base: position 12,767 of record JAOWBH010195162.1, read on the forward strand.
GGAAAGTCGGAAAAATTATTTTCTAATGGTTCGGAAAGAACGAAAATTAAAATACTCTTAAGAATTAGTAAGTTAAAAGGAAGTATTCCCTCGTTACTGAACCTTTGCTTATTTTTAATTTTGATACAAAAACAAGGAAAAAGGAGAGGGACCATTTGTATATATAATTGTTAGATGACGAATAGACAAGTGGATCAAGACGATGTGGATGATCAATAACTTGTGAAAACACATGAAAATATTCTCTAATTATAAAGGTAACAAATGAGTGTGATATCAAAAAATAAAATAGGTAACAAATGATCGGGACAAATGGGGTATCATTTAAGCCACGATATATTGGAATAAGACCTTGTTCTTTTCAGTTGAAAAGAGTTGAATTAAACTATGTTAAACTAGGATGAACTGAGTTTAACTAAACTGAATGAAACTGAACTAAACTGAATTGAATTGGATGGAGATAAACATAAGTACATAACTAAATGGAACGGATGAACTAAACTAAAATCAGATGAAATTAAGGCAGACAAAACAAGGCCTAAGTATTCAACCCGAGGCCCCGGTTCCACCCTTGTTTTTTTACTATAATAATTATGGAGAATTGCTGGAATTGCATTTGGTCCGTTGATTATAATAGTGTTATATGTCACGTACGTACGTAGAAGCATAAGAAATTAGAAATTGAGTTAAGTGAATGACGTGAACAATATGTGGTAGAAAGAATCTTTGAAATGCCAAATGAAAGTGAAGCATAAAGGTGAAACAAACGAGTATTACTGGCTTATGCACCCTTAGTCCAAATGATTATAAATGATGAGTAATTTAATTAATTGATCTTAACTTTACAAGTTTGTCGTATACATTTGCACATCATTGCTTTGTTTGATTAAACCAGCATTAAAATCCAACAATTAAAATTGGACAGCTGCAAATAAATGTAACATTTAATTACATGATAATAGTTGGGGTTCACAATCAGATGTGACTTATTGATTAATTACTAAGTTATTTTGGGGGCAATAAAAGGAGGTTCACTTCTAATCAATGTGAGTATTCCTTCACCAAAGTTAAGCACAAACCATGGCTTCATTCACCAACTTATTACGTGGTAAGTTACACATTCCTAGTCTTCCATCTCCCTTGGCTTGTCAAAATCTTTTATCATAATTTTTTCTACTTCTTGGTTGTCAATTCTCATGTTATTTATTTTGCATTCTCCATTTATGGATTGTGTTTTGCACTTTAGATTAGTGCCAAATTTCGTGTGTTTCCCCATGCACTGTTGCCCATCGATCTTTTTCAATAACCATTGTTTTCTTTAATCATTTCGATCAATATTCGATTATGTTGGGATTTTAATTAGTCACATACGACTATCATGTCAATGTCTGCATCATACGATTTATCTTTAAAAATTAGCATAATAGTTTAGATTAACTTATTACATAGTAGTAAATCTGCATTCCATGATACTCCGTATTATTTAATAATTGTACAGTAGATATAGCTTACTACATACATTACCCATGTACCATTTCAAAGTTATTGAAACAGCTATCTAGTAGTGATTAGTGATCAATTAGACCTGATCAACATTGTTAACTTAGTCATAGTTTATGATCCAGTTAGACCTAGTAGTTCCCGCCAAGAAAAGAAAAAGACTAAAAAGTACAACAATTTTGCGTTAGTTCGTCCCTTAGGTGGAATGTCAATTTCTATTTGACTATTATTTTACAATAACAAGCGTTAACAATTATTATAAGGTCATACACTCATACCATCTCCCTTGTTACGTAGAGGATAAACAATGAATCCTCTGTATTATGTAGTAGCTATGACTATGACCAGGTAGATAGTTTAGATATTGAGTGCTACAATTAGTTCAGTTTGTACGTAACCTAGTCTAATTAACCATGACTCCATGAGCATAAATCGCGAAGATTTTCAATTACTCGGTATTAAGTATTAAGTAGTAGCGACGACTATGAAAATTAGACGGTCCATAAAATAGACAAATCTAAAATCATAAGATTACTTGCTAATTTAGCGCAGTGGTAATAATAGCATTCGAGTTTAATATAAAATTTGCCATGTTTTTAGAATTGTGTACGGAATACTATATATCTTTCTATATTACATGCTATAGAGTACTACAATTACTATTTACTACTACTAACATATAATTCTCAAATTTAATAATTTCTAGTTTGAGATATCATACCAGTAAGAATAAATCTTGTAAATCATCAAATTGTCATTATTCATGTCAACAATTAAAAAAATTAGTTTTCTTAACGTGATGGAAAGCCTAAGAATGATAAATAATACTCCCTCTGATTCGCTAGATCCCCATATTTCTTTTTCGGCCTATTCGCTATAAATGTCCCATTTTCTTTTTAAGCATGTTTTTGTAAATAAAATTGACCTTTACTTTATTGGTGAGACCCACCACCCACTCACAACCTTAATCTTTGTGCAAAAAGTAAATGAGACATTTTTAAGACTATCCGCATCCATCATCATTTATTTTCCAATCACTTTACTCTTTTTCATCATTTCTCTATCATAATCACCTATCCACCTCAACTTTTGTTTCATCACTAAATTTTACTCATTTTTAACCACATCAATTAACCATCAAATTTTTCTCTTTCTTACTTTATCCTACCCCACACATCTTTACTTAACAAAAAACTAACAATAATTGTAATTAATAATTATAATTAGTTAAATAATCGTAATTAATAATCGTAATTGGTTAAATAATTGTGTAAGTTAGTTAATAATCGTAATTTTAAAAAAAGAAAAAAAAATTATTTAAGAAATTAAAAACATTACAAATTCTAACTGAATGTTTGTTTATTACTAGCCGTTGTAATTACTGCATGAGAAACAAACAAATTTATTTACATAGGGAAAGGTGACTTTAACATTAAAATAATAAAAGATTCCAAAACAATCCCACAATGTTTCCCCACTTCTTCCATCTTTGTACTGATGGTCATCTCTATCATTTTCTAAAGTGATGATGGATGCAAATAAAATGGACCATCACTTTCACTTTTTGACATCAATTTTTCACAAGTGATGGCCGATGTGCATAGTCTAAAGAATCGAAGGGAGTACCATTATAATGTCATAATAATGAGGGAGTAACTCATACTCTCTCATATTCTATATGATCCTTCATATTTATTTTGGACAAATATTTAATATAGTATGATGGTATGTGGATTTAAATGAAAGTAAGAAAAATAATGTGGGGGTCACAAGTTGCTATAACCATAAATGATAGATAAACTCTGTACACCACCTAACCGTATGATATATTTTTACTCAAAAAATTTGTATTCAGTTAATTTTAATTTTTGTTACAATTCTTTTAAGACATATTATTATTATTATTAATGAAATTGATCTTTTACTCAAAAAAAAAAAACCCCATAAATGATATACAATTAGGAAAGTGCAAGATCTTTAATTTGTGAATTTGTCGTTTTAGAATATGTGAAAGATCTTAAAGAATCAGAGAGAGTATGAATCATAATATATACTCCGTGATTGTCAATAATTAGGTAATACAGTGAATCGGTGACACTACGTTACTATCACTCAGTTGCAAGTGATGCATGGGACGAGACGGTGTTGAAGTGTCAAATGCGGTTATTTTTTGAGAAGTTTGCAATTTCTTTTATTTAAGATGAAGTGTCGAGGTGTCACATCATATTGAAAACTCCAAATATTGAACACGCAGAATGTGAGCAAAGTACAGTGTTTGAGTAACATATCACTGAAATTGTCGATTTACAAATAATTTGAAATAAGACATGGATGAATTTTCATTAATGTAAACCTCATGCATAACATGTAGAATTTATCAATGAAAATGTAATTTATGACTTTTAAAAAACATGTTTTATTATGGCAAATATTTATTATTGCGTCATTGACTTCAATATATATTTGAAGTATCAATTATTACTTACACCTATATGACAACCAGTGACTAAATATATATGGTAACCATTTGAGTATTCATATGGTCTAAAACTATGTTCTGACGCAAATACTAACATATTTATGGCAAAATTATGACAACCAGTGACTAAATATATATGGTAACCATTTGAGTATTCATGTGGTCTAAAACTATATTCTGATGCAAATACTAACATATTTATGGCAAAATTATGAAAGTCAATACTTTTCACATTTTATATATTTCATTCGAGTAATATATGTTGTCTAGACCCAATGATAGACTCGTTACGGGCCATGTTTTGACCCATTGTTTACTAGCTATTTTGGGTTCGAATTGGAAAAAAAGTTCGCGTTATTTCAAGTATTCTTCGAGTACACTTATGTCTTAATCGTATCTGCTATTATATTCTAAATTCCTGTCTTACTTGCATCAACAACTCTCTCACATGTATAATTGGACTAGAGCCGACATAAGTTGGCCCAACTTGTGGAACACGACTTAAGAGTAATAGCCATAGTAGTTTTTATTCTTGAGGAGTTGAGGTTATCACCAAAAACTTTATTTAAAAAGTTCATCTACTATATTATAAAGTTTATTCTTAATTTTAAGAATTAAATTTTAAAATAAGAATTAGGCTTGTAAGCATATGACTTGGAAATGTGTTGACCAATGATCATTAAATAGAAAATGTGGAATGTTTTTAAACTTTGTTAATTTCTAAGGGGAAAAAAGTTCATCTGTTGTGTATTAAAGTTCTTAAAATGAAATAATATCACGATTGTCAAATTCTCTAACATTTTAACGTAACTTAAAGTGTCTTTTGATAGTAGTCAAATTTTTTTTCTCTCTCTTACTAATATTATATATAGTACATTATAATCAATACTATTATTATATAATTCCATAAACTAAGGGATTTCAATGTAATTAAATAAATTTATACAAATTAACTATACTATATCGTTGTAAATGATAGCACTGTGTGATGGACCCGATCAAAGGACTCAATGTAAATATTATATAATTTTGGTTAAATTATAAATTTAGAGAACACCAAAATATGGTGATTTTTCTTAAACTAAACATACCCACTTATGGTATTAATTCATAATAGAATTATATATTAAATTGAAAATCTATGCAATTTTATTAAACT
>JAOWBH010195270.1:0-17903 GCA_028566215.1 Silene coronaria
CTTCCGTCACAAATGAAAGTTTGTGATAGTGATTTGTGGTGCTTTTCACATAGGAAGGTGACACAACATTAATGAGCCAAACTAAAGGTCAAAATACGGCTGTTTGATAATAATAAAGCCACGTGGAGTTAAAGAAGGTCATGATAGAGAATAAATAAGAAGTTTAGGGATACAATGTAGAATGTAAAAAAAGTAAGCGTACAACGTGGAAACCTGAAAAACTTAGGGGTACATGGTAGAATATCCCTAAATAATATTTTATTCCCACTTTTTTACATTGGGTATAAGATTCAAATAAAACCTAGACATTTTTACATCGGTTATATGCTATAATGTCCCCCTCGGCCTTAGGGTAAGATAATTATTGGTGTCACTTTCCGTGAACGTTGTAATGTTGCCAAGTCTGTTAGTAATATTTTAGTTGAACAATTACTAATCAAACATTTCTAGATTTCGCAACTCTTGACTATATGTTACTCTCCCTTCAATCACATTCTTAATGCTTGTTACACATTTGGTGCAAGTTGAAGTATAGTATATCTTTAGTACAAACAAAACTGATTCAAATACTTGAATACTACGTTTCCGAATAAGAATACAAACAAAATAAATGTGAGTTAAATCCAATGAAGCTACCAAGAGATATCTTAAACACCCAACATCGATTTCAATAACATCCCACTCATTAATTTATGTTGTTTGATTAAACGTAAATCTAGAAGAATATTTTGATCTTTTGACACCATAACCTTCTGGGTTTTCAAGATATTTTAGTTTGTTTATTTGATCAAGGTAGTCTATTTAACCAAAATTCTAATGTAACTACTATATTTTTTTTGCAAGTGTTTGACAAATAATTTAATTAACTAAATAAGTTACATGAAATGAAAGGCTAATATTTGAGAAATTAGGCACCTGGTCTTATTTTACCCTTTTAATTTATAATAATAAAATATCATATCATTTTACGTCATTTCACCAAAAATCAGCTACATTTTCAGCTATTTTCCAAACAATTTTTTATATATAATTAGTTACCTTATCAGTTCCTAATTTCCAGCTACCTTATTACTTACCTTTTCAGATTACAATAAGCTTTTTAATTTTCAGATAACATTTCAAATTTTATCTATATTTTTAGTTACTTTTACTAGACAGCTTTATCTTCTAGTATTATCCTAAACTTAATGAATAGTTTCAAAAAAGGAAGTTTTCTAATCACTAACTCAAAACCTAACCCGATCTAAATTAATGTGTATAAACCTTTAATTTTATGATAAAAACAAGAGAGAATTTTCTTTTAACAATAATATTTAACGAAGCACCTAGGAGAGCTTATTTTGGTCATATCTTAGTTAAACAAGGTTTCAATCAGGGATCTAAAAGCAATATTTCGAGAATTATTTTCAGAAACTGACTAAATTATTGTTGAGTTCCTTAGACTAGAAATGTATCTTTTTATTGAATGGTATTGGAGTCGTTAATCATTTTGGGTTTCTAAACAAATCTGAAGTTTTGGGGTATTTTTATTCCCCTCTGGTGTTATTTGGATACTCTTTTGTATGATTTTCTCGAAGTTTTTTTGTTATTAGTAAATTTATTTTTTAATTCTTTAGGGTTTTAAAGTGTCATACTGTCCGAGGAGAGTCTCCTTTTTTCTGCCCTTTATTTTATGGTTTTTTGTGGTGAATAATTTTTTTTTGAATTTCGTTTACCTTCTCATCCTTGCGGATGGTATAGCTTGATTATAATCAACCTAGTTTTCTTACCTTATCAAAAAAAAATGAAGCACCTGCAAAGTGAATCCACCAAAAGTCCATCAGTGATAGGGAAATTCAAGTATTTACTGGATGTTTCCGGGTAGTGCGAAAGTTGGAGATGAGAAGGTATGTAATTCCTACCAAATTTACTTCATGCTACATTAGCTAAACTCGGTATTTTTGAAGAGACTCAAGCCTTATTTATCAGTATGGGAATGAGAACCTTATTCAAAATGCATGAGCATACTTACCAAGCCGCCCCTAACCCTTGAGTTCATTAGCTCCTTGAGATCGTTAACAAGTGTTTAATTGATGCTATTGGTGCTTACCATTCAGGATGTTGAAGACGCGTTCATTAAATATTGGATAACGACCTATTCAAATTCAACCTCACCTACATTATTGATGGTACTAGGTTTTAACTCCATTCCTCCAAATAACTTGCGACTTTTATTTCCAAGTCAAAACCTCCAATTTGACAAATTTTATTTTAAATCAAAAACCTATCAAACTTTATACAATATTAACTTATAATGACTGATATAGCATATAGGTGTCGAATTCATGTTCAAATACCCCTACTCTAGTAATTTTTCTTTCGGTTTCGAATAACCCTACTAACCAAACATAAAATTTTGTTCATTTTATTCCCACGTTTTTTACATTGGGTATAAGATTCAAATAAAACATAGACATTTTTACATCGGTTATATGCTACTCTATAATGTCCCCCTCGATAGGGTTGAGCAAAACCGGTTCGGTACCCAGTTTCAAAAACCTTAAACTTTTCAAACCTCACCCACACCTCTTTTAATTCTGGTAACCGGTTTTTCTGAATTTTTTTGCTCAGCTCTACCTCGACCTTAGGGTAAGATTATTATTGGTGTCACTTATCAGAGTGAACGTTGTAATAATATCAAGTCTGTTAGTTAAATTAAATAATATTTTAGTTGAACGATTACTAATCAAATAGTTCTAGAATTCGCAACTGTTGAATATATGTGAGTCCCTTCAATCACTTTCTAAATGCTGGTGAGTAGTGACACAATTGGTGCAAGTTTAACTAGGAGTATGTATACAAATTGTAGCAACCAAAACTGATTGAAATACTTGAATACTACTTTTCCGAATGAGGACACAAACAAATTGTGAGTAAAATCCAATGAAGCTGCCGACAGATAATCTTAAACACCCAACATCGATTTCAATAACATCCCACTCTTTCACAACATGCTACACCTACACGAGTGTCTTGCCCAATATCTACGCTCATTAATTTATGTTGTTTGATTAAACCTAAACCTACAAGAATATTTTCATCATTTAACACCATTTCCTTCTGGGTTTTCAAGACATTTTAGTAGGTGTTTGACAAATAATTTATTTAACCAAATAAGTTATACTCCCTCTCATACACTCTTTTCTTCCCTCTTTCCTTAAATGGATTATTCAGATTTTCTTCCCCTTTGTTATTTTGGTAAGTTTTTATTAATATTATACTCTCACCTCTCTTCAATTACCAAACTCTACCATCTCCTTTATTAATATTTAATTCTAATTATTCCTACCTCTCTCCAATCACTAAATCTCACTCATATCATTTATTAATATTTAATCTCAATTCTCCATACCTCTCTTCAATCACAAAACCCCACACATAATATAGTACTCCATTTCTTAAAACTTGTGCTCATCCCAAAGAGGAAGAAAACAATGTATGGGAGGGAGTAATACATAGGCTAACATTTGAGAAATAAGATACCTCATCTTATTTTAACTTACCTTTTTACCCTTTCAATTTATAATACTCCCTTCATTTTCCTCTTTTCTTCTCATTTGCTTTTTGGAGGTCAAAGTTCGGAAACTTTGACCGCAAATAAGTTGGAGAATAAAAACAATTTAATTATAAAACTAAAACATTTACGATTAATATCAAGACATGTTTTAAGATAAAAAAATTCGACAAAAAAAATTAACATATAGATGTCGAGAAATACGGTCAAAAGTACGCTTTGAAGACCGCAATAAAGCAAATGAGAAGAAATATAGGAAAATGAAGGGAGTATTAAAATATCATACTCTGTATCATTTTACATCATTTCACCAAAATCAGCTACATTTTCGGATTTCAATAAGGTTTTCAATTTTCAAATACTCCCTCAAATCCTCTATTTTCTTCCCAATTTCCTAAACGGATTATTCAGAGGTTTTCTTCCATATTTTCTAAAATGAAAAGTTTTTACTAATATTATACTCTCACCTCTCTCCAATCACCAAACTCCAATATCCTCTTTATTTATATTTAATCCTAATTATTCTTATCTCTCTCCAATCACCTAACTCCACCAATATTTTATATATCAATATTATACTCATACCCTTAAACTTTGTATCCACCCCAAAAGGGAAGAAAATAGTGAATTTGAGGGAGTACCTTTTCATATTTCAGCTATATTTTTAGTTACTTTTACCGCACAACTTTATCTTCTAATATTATCCTGAACTCTATGAATAGCTTCTAAATTAACCGAACTAAATTAATGGGTATAAACCGTTAATTTAATGATTAACACGAGAGAATTTTTAATATTTAACGAAGCACCTGCAAAAATGAATCCACCAAAAGACCATCAGTTATAGGAAAATTCAGGTATTTGGGTCTACTGGCTGTTTCCAGGTAGTGCGAAAGTTGGAGATGAGAGCAGTTGGAGGTGGTATACTTGTAGGAGTTGGGCTGATGGTTTTCTATGTAAGATCATGGTGGCTAAATCGGCAGCTTCGAATGTTGGTCACCGTGGTGGTGGAAGGCATAGGATAAGCACAGAGAACTGAGATGGCATCAATGGTGGTACAATCACGGGTGGGCTAATTGTAGAGGTGCACTGTTAATGGTGTGCTCATGGTAGTTTACGGAAATGGGATCGAGGACGAGGACGGTGGTGGTAGGAGTAGCGCAAGAATGGTGCTTGGTTTGATGGTTGGTTATGGGAATGTCTTTTAAGGTTGCACGACATATCTAGTTTAGAATTTTTAAATCCTGTGTGGACACCAATCTTAGATTCCGACTAAACATTTTTCAAAGCATTCTTAAAAAACACTGAAAATGTTTATGGATGAGTTGATAATTCTGATTTATGATGCAAACTCCTCCCAACTATGGATGATTATAGTCAATAAAAATAAAAATATACCATAAGGTTCAAAATAAACAAGTTTGAGTGTACTTTAACGCTATTTGGAGAAATTTTCACCGAATTTTGGCGCACATAAAATGCCCTATAAACAATCAGTAGTACAAGTTACATTTCAGAAAATGCACAGATACATGATAAAAAAAGGGTGATGCTCATTCATGGACATGATTTACTCAATCATGGACATGATTTACTCAATATACCCTTGTCATTTGACAAAAATTACAAAACATTTAACAAAAAAAAAAGAAAATAAAAACAGACATACCCATCACACAACGTAACTCCCTACCTACTCCCTCCCCTGCCACCCTCACCATGCTGCCACCACCAACACCACCGCCTGACACACCCAGTGGACCGGTGAGTCGTCCCCACCACAGAGTGAATCGACCAATCCCATACTACCATCTCCCCTACCACTACAGTACAAATCCGCCGGAGCACCCACCAAGGCCGGAGCACCCACTAAGACCCGACCAGTATGACCGGACCACCCCTTACAACTGCCCCTCTCTTGCCTACCACTGCAACCGGCCGCACACGACAATAATTTCAATAACCCTAATTAATTTCAATAACCCTAATTAATTTGTATCATTCAATTGATATGCTTACAAATTTTAAATGGAATTATTATTTGATTAATATGGGATCTGCATAATTAATGAATTTTTCCAAGAATTTGATTAATTCTTGAGAGGAAGAAGAAAAGGAGAAAAAGAGAGATTTTTGTTTTGAAGGGTAGACGATGGATAACTTATGAAAAAAAGTCCATGAATAAGTAAATCTCGTACATGAAAGAGTAACTACGTAAAAAAATCCCAAGTATATTTTCTGCAACTTCAATTTTCAATTTTCACGAATGTAACTTGTAAGTCATAATGAAGTTCACAGAGCCAAAAGAAACAGTGTTTGCCGTCTTTCATCTTCAACTCCTGTTTCTGTCCTACAGATACAATGACCACAACAGAGAGCGTAAATAAAATTTACTCAAGCCTGAACTTGGGGACAAGTGCATAGCTATTACTTAAAACCGATCAGACGTGTACAACGTACATAAGAAAACAAGGTTTAAGAAACAAGAACAGTACTATTGACAGTCCATGCCATAGATGAGAAAATTTGAGAGAATTTAATTGTAAAAACGGGCTATAAATGTATACAAAGGTTGAGCACATCTACCTACCAACTAACAAGTCATTCATCTCTTGAAGCTGGATCCATCCCTGCTGAAGGGCTGTCAGCAAAGTACTCCTGATGCTTCAAGTTAACCCCATACTGAAATGAGAAACATTGTAGTTAGTACCAGCAACTGATTGATAACAAGCTCACAATGACAAATGAGCAAACAGCCAAACGTCATGTTTGCAACTAAAAATGCACTTCAGTTCATATCACAAGCAGGATCAAACAGAGCCACGGAATTTCATGTAGCCCAAATGAGTTGAGGGCAGCAGGGAGTGGTCTCATACAAACAACAAAGGATGAATGTGAGAAAGGGGGCATGGGTTCCAAGTAGATGAAAGCAGCACCCTCACGGTCACGGTTAACAAAAAACATAAATCAGCGTTTCAGAACCCCTAAGCCTTTTTAAGTAAAACAACCTATGGTGGTAGAGTGATACAGTGTATAAGTTGGTGTTAAGAGGGCTTTTTTACAAGGTTGAAACTGCAGAGTGCAGAATGAAGAGAAAGGAAGAAAAAACTCAATGGTATTCTTTCCGTGCACACAAGCTGTAGCAGATACACGTATTCCATTCAAAGGAAAGATAAATATTCGAAACAAATGTATAGCCCAAGGGTGCAACACCAGACCGCAGCCATTTTGTAAAGATTTTTAAGATGACCACAACCACATTTTTAAAGGTATTGAAGATTATTACTCCCTTCTATTCTGTGAAAGGTTTCAACTTTTCAGGAGTGAAATTCAAAGAATAACCAAGTGACTATGTTACCCTCACCCTCTCATCTAACATCAGAGTATCAGACCACTAGTGGGTAGTACCATCTCCACCAAAATCGACCCACCAGCCACGGTCCACCACCCATCCACCGTGCCACTGCCACCATCACCACCAGGCATAGATCAGTCACCACCTGTTATCTTATCTCACTAACATTCACCGCCACTTATCTTCCCTCAACAAACATCCACCATAGCCCACCTGAACTACCACTTCCCCATCATACAGCCACTATAGCTGCGAGCCTAACACCCTCCCCCTCACCAGTCAGATCTGCCACACCCACCCCACTTCCTCCACCAACTCTCCCCATCCCAGACCTCCCCTTCTCCACTGTGAAACTCCCTCACAAGTGGCTCCTACAAAACTCAGGCTGCCACCAATCTTCCTGAGATCCGGCCGACGGCCATTACCACCTTTAAAAATGCAAAATATGGGGGTGAGGAGGGAGATACGGGGTTGGGGATGTGTTCAGAAGGTTGTGGTGGCGATTTCAGAGGGCTGGAGAAAATCGATTTTGAAGCTTGGGTCTATCAACGGAGAGGGACGAGTTAGTCTAGGTGGGTTTTGGGTCGGGGTGCGGTGGCTCTGTGCGTGGTTGGGTGGTCTGGTATGAAGGATGATGGTATGAGTGGTTAATCCGACGCATTGGAGGGTCGGCGTGGTCACGTGGTGGCTATTGAGGTGACCATAGATCAGGGAGTGGTTAGGTTTGTGAGATGGGTAGGTGAGGGTAGTGTGGTCATTTTTATGATATTTGTGTCCAAATAGAAAAGTGGAAGTTTTCAGAAAATCTGCTCAAAAAGGAAATGTGGAAGCTTTCAAAGAATTAGAGGGTATGAATCTAAGAGAACGGCCATAACATCATAACTCTTGTACCTCACGGAGAGCTCTTGATAAGTCATCCATTGTCAAAATGAGACGCTTGTCCTGCAAAAAAAAAAAGCATAGACTTACTATTAAAAAAGGGAAGGAAAAAAAAATGAAATCAAAAGGTGAAAGCAACAAATTGTTGATACCTCTGCTCCTCCACATTATACTCCGTAATATACTTTTTGATTATCGGTTTATTTCACTTATTTCCACATTTCTTTATTTGTTACGTTTTAAGTCAAACTGCCCAACACTTAGACCATCCCCATCCAGTCACCAACATATTAACTCTTAATCTCTTTTCACTTTCCATTTATTCCCCACTTTTCCAATCATCACATGACACCCTCTTTTGCATTGGGTCATCTTAATGGAATGCTTAATCTTTATTTAACTTGCCCAACCCCCTCCGTGACCTACCTCATGACCTTGAATGGGGGTGGTCTTATTGCACCCTTTGTGGTTGGAAGAAAGGCAAATAAGTTGAGGGTGATAGAGTAAGAATGTACTAGAAAGCCCACTTTTTCAACTACTCGTACTATTTTTTTTGGGCAAAAGACAGATGTACAACACTCAGTAAAAAACTTCTAAAGCTTCCTAATCCACCGAGGGAAGATGTTGGAAAGAAATACAGCTAATCATTACTCATTAGCATACCTTTTGCTGCTTATCTCTCTTATCTTTTACTATAGAAGACTGCCTAGCTTTGCAGTGCCTACATACAAGTAAGAGAGTGAATATGCGTCATCAGAAATGGAACTGCCAATACAAAACCCTTCATTACTTAAAAATATAACTACAGGCTATGCTTTGTTAATTTAATCGAAATAATGTAATGCTTAGACTAAAAAGGTATGAGTGGCGCCAGTTTGACTAGAGGCCATGGTGAAAAGGTGCGACGAAAATGAGACTGCCACATGTGCATGAGGCGCTGACGCAAACATTGTTATATCAAAAAAATATTTTTGTGCAACAATACCTTTCTATTTTAATTATTACAGAGGGCTGACATTTGAGATAATGATAATGGGGCAGATTGAAGGTCGCCAATACCTTTCTATTTTGCACCAGTCGCATATTTGCTTTTTTTGCTTAAGACGAACCTATGGTAGCCTAGATAAGGCTTAGGTTTTAAGCACACTTAAGGTGCACTTAGTTAAACTAAGGGGGCATTTGGTTGGGAGTCTACAGGAAAGGGAAAGAGAATCCCACTCCCACATTCCCTTTGTGGTTGTTTGTTTGACAGATTTTTCCATTCCCTTTCCCCTCTCCGTTCCTTCCCATACTCATGAATCCCTCTACTTTTACCTTTGTCACTTCTCCCTCCACCATTTTTGCTCATGACGCCTCCCCCACCATAACCGTCCTACTGCTACGTTATCCCTCCCCCCTGCCGCCAACTTGCCACCACATGCCATTCCCACCCTCGCCTATATCTACAAAGCCGATAGTTTAATAGCAAAATTCGTCACCATACCAAAATAAAGAGGGATAACCTGATTCAAACTGATATCACTACGTCATCCACGACACAATAGATCCAATGGTTCAAATTCACAAAAATCTTGACACTAATTGATACTGCTCCTTCTATTTACTGGAGTGATGCTATGCTAATTTATTATAACTACTTAGCATCACAGAATATCAAAATACGCATTTATTGGCTTGACACATAATCAACATAGCCCGATCATCGCCAAATGCTAACCACATTACGACATGAATAATAACAGAATGAAAACCAATCTGGATTTTCTGAGGTGGGGAAGAGGTTTCGGGGGGTGATATGGAGGTTTTAAGCTGGGGCTGTGGTGGTCGACGGTGAGCAGAGCAGAGGAGTCATTGTTGTAGGCGCTGGTTGTGGGTGTTGGTGTGTTTTAATGGTAGAGGTGGTGATTGTTTGGTTTTTACAGTGGGGTTATCATTCCCCGTGTTTCAAACCAAATAAGTCTCTTAATGAAAGGGAATTCAATTCCTTCCCACTTGTTTCCCTTTATGATTTCCTTTCTCTTTCCCAAATGCAAACCAAACACCCCCTAAAATGTAATGGGGCCCATTTACTACACTAAGTTGGTGAACGAAAAAATAGGAGTACCATAGAATAAATTTTTAGGTTATATAACAATTGCCCGAGTTCAATTAAGCAATCACTTATTCACCATCACACTTCTTTGCACATGAATTTTCTTTAATCCCACATTGTTCTGCAATTTGTTATCCATTATTCTGAAATGGTGACTACTTTCAAGAAATATAACCATAGAATCAGAGTATTTTCTAATCACTATGGATGGATAACTGAGCCATTGTTATGTTCCAGCAACACCAAGTAGTTCAAATAAGCACTTGCATTAGTTTATTTAACATTGAGTACAAGAACTCTTTAGATATGGCAATAAAACACACTTGCAGCATGCATTTCAAAGTGTGAGTGACCGAGCCATATACGAAAAACGAAGTAGCGACAAGAAACTTACTGAAGGGCATCAGTTGCAACTTCAGAAATGAACTTTTGAGTTGCAACAGACACGAGTCTAATCCTGTAAATCGAAAACAAAACACAGTCCAGTAACTGACTACGTACAACAGAAAAGAAGAAACATATTGATAACCATTAAGATCACACAAACAAGATGCGGCGGTCTCATCATTTTTGCCGCACCTTTTCACCATGGTCTCTTGTCAAATTGGGGCCCTTTGTACCTTATTTAGTCTATGATTTACGTAATTTCGATTAAACTAACGAATCATGCATATAAGTTAAAGGATTCTGTATTGTGAGTTTGATTTCTTAACAGGATAATACATATACACATTACTCTAATATTTTATTATTATAAAAAGTAGGTAACAAATTGATTTCCATCCATTCTCTAGGCAAGCAACTGAGGTTTTCTAAGCTTTAATGCAAAGTGGGCACTAAAATTGAGTTTTTTTTTTTTCCCTAAAAGATGCATCAATTAGACAGGAGAATAGGAGGGGAGGGGAAAAGGGAAAGGGTGTTTGTATTCAAAATCTGTACTATTCAATGTGGTGGCGGTGTTAAACAAGCGAATAATTGAAATTGCATAATTCACCCAGACGGAAACAAGAAAAGACAGAAAATAGATAATTATAGAGAGTAAAAAAGACGAAAGACAGGATGCAGGGTAATTGGGCATGATCAAACATGGATTAAAAAGCGAAAAGACAGAAGAAGAAACAAGATAATAAGTAGTTGGTAAAAGGAAAGCAATTAGAGCGAAGAAGATGAATAATGGTAAAAGTAAAAAAAGAAAGAAGGAAAAGAGAGCGAACAAGCGAAGATCGGGAGAGTGAAAACCGCTTTTAGAAAGGTAATGCTCAGCCAATTCGTCGGGAATCTAAAGCATATCATATCAACAAATTAAGGTTAATATAATAATAATTAGAAGGAAACGGAGAAAGGAGAAAAAGGGAAAAAGAAGGAAGGAAGGATACAGTGGGAGAGTAATCCATCAAAGAAGAGAGGACGTGAGAGAGTGCTGTATCTTCGTCTTGTTTTCCGTCACTGCTCTGCCCCGTATTCATCTTCTTCTTCTTCTTCCCGCTTTTCCCAACTCTCTCTCTCTCTCTACTTTCTTATGTTCAAGTTCAACCCACTGGATTTAGTTATATACTCCACCAAAAAGAGCTGCACAGGAGTTTGGGGAAGTGCAACCTGAACAACAGGTTACCCGACCCCTTATCCTTATTTGTTTATGAGTTAGAAGGCAAAGGATGGAGTACAGAAACTAGTTTTAAAACTGTGCAAATTATACGGAAATGTTATTTAAAATATTATTAGTTAAATAATGTTAAATTTTATATATAAGTCATATTTGAGATTTTAGTTTTGAATTATAAATTCCATTAGCAAATAAGAAATTATAAATAACTCTGCTATTAATGATATAGTGAATTTTACAATACATTTCGTATCATTATATATCCCAACAAAGTTGGCATATGAAAATACGGAAAATGAAATAAAATATTCTATTATTGTTACAATATAAATTAAAAAGTACGTACTTCATCCACCTCAAGTCCTCAGTCATTTGTTATCTTTTTTTTATCTATTTCAGAGAGGTATTCTAATTAAAGGTAAATAATTGTAAATTGCACATGCATGCTATTTCATATTTTGTTATCATAAATATTATTGTAACATTTTAGATAATTTTTTACTTTAATTAATTATCTTCTTTTAAAGGTAATTATCTTTATAAATATATGTTTTTAACATAAAGTAATAAAATCTCTCTACTCAATTATAGATTACAAATTGAGTTGTAAATAAGTTTTTAAATATTTTATTATAAATTTCATTTGCATTTAGCATGAATGGCGAATTATGGTCAATTGGTCGAATAATTGTTTTCATATAACATGTATGTCCTCTTGCTAGCTAAACTCATATTTAAATCATTGTCTTGTTACTGGGTGATTTTATACAACTAATATGAAACAAAAATATTCTGCTGAAAAATAATACAATTACACGGGGATAAATAGTTGTACACCCGTGCAAATTTTTAAACATATTTTTCATTTAATCAAACTCGTGCACGTTTCTAGAACCATGCATCGATAAACTGAAAAATTTAACCCGTTGACGTTTAAAATGAAAAATTTGAGCTGTTTTCATTTGGTACAAATTGTTAGTTCGTAAAATTGAACACAATGAAAATTGTGACTCGTGCACGTTTAAAATGATTTAGTTGAATTGCTAAATAATAAAACCCGTGAAATTATCATATAAATAAATAATAATTAAAAGTAAACGATAATGTTATATACTTCATTTTTTTTATAAACATATAAGTTTTAAACCCGTGCAAATTGCACGGCCATGTAATTCAAACATTATTATTATTATAAATTGTTTATAAAAAACTGATTATTTTGTATAAAGTCGTATAAAAAGACTCGACATGTAACCCATATCACCATACTTATATTATAACCCTACCTGTATAACTAATCTGAGACGATAGTTATATGCTCAATGGTAATGTTCATACTTTCTACTAAATTAAACAGGAAATCCTCATTTAAGACCGTATGTTCTGTCTTAAGCTTAAAACGGGTCAAGTATTATACCGCTTATGTATATAAGACAAATATATTGTTTTTCGCTCTCGTTCTTATAAAACACAAGTGACATATATTTGACCCGTTTTAACCTTAAGTTTGGGCTATTGCCGCTTTCGACTCGTCGACGATGTTGGCAAAAACAAACAATGCCTATGGCCCATAATACTATCACTTAGCCTATAAATTGCACAAATAGTACTCTGACGAACTCAAATAGCCCATATTAAGATCAAACCATACAACCACATATATATTGTCTAGTGAAATCTAACCATTTGACTCCCTCATTTCATCCTCACATTATCACTGTCGCCTCTCTCTCTCTCTCCCTCTCTCTCTCTCTTTCAAACTCAACATCATCACCCCTCATGCATTCACTTCCATCTCGCCAATCGCATCTCCGTCTTTCATCCTTCACAAGCTTGTTCGTTTGATCTTCATGCATGAAGTGAAGATTATATACGTATGATCATGCCCAGATCGAGAAGTTTGTATTTTTTTTTATAAAAAAAAATTGTATAATTTTCTTTGAGTCTCTTAATTCTTTTTAATCGACTTATATTTTTTATGTTTGTCCAACTAATGAGTCCTTAAATTTTTTTTATTTATTTTTCTTTATCGTTCTTTGGATTGAATATTTTTTATCAGCCCTTCGATTTAATTTTTTTTATTTTGTTTAATTTTTTCCATACAAAATGTGTTCCTGGTTTTTTTTCAAGCAAATATATTATGATTTTTTTCCTTTTTATATTTATATTTTTGGTTGTTAAAATAAATAGTAATCTGATAGTGATAGATTACAATTCTTAAGTTTTTCGTTTTTGATTGTATATCCTACAATTAATTAAATACAATTTTTATTGTTCTTCATTTTATTTTATATATTAATTAAATACAATTTTTATATAGATTACAATTCTTAAGTTTTTCGTTTTTTCATTAATTAAATACAATATATTATGATTGTAATTTAATCGAATTACGGATTTATTCGTTAAATAAAACCACGTATCTCTTCGTTTTAATTCCATCATTACACTAATTCACGGATAATTCCATAATTTGGAATGAACAAAGTTGCAATTAAATCAGAAAAAGTTAGTGGGGCGGATTTTCAGGGCTGTAAAATTGCAGTTTGAAAAGTCAACAAAACAACCACAGAGCGACAACTCAGCTCTGTGGTTGTTGGTTTAATAAAGAAGATTATTCGTAATCATCAAGTTCAAAACATTTAAAGAGCATAACACGACATACAAACACAATAACATCTCAACGCAATGACCATCTTGAGTGCAATTACCAGTAATGACAACGTCAGTAAGGTTGGTTCCGAAAATGAGACTGGCAAAACGTCCAGCTGGGGCATCTCTTCCTTTCCCATAAGATGGCAATGGCTCAAGTATTGGATATTCTTTCTCATCCTACAAATTTATACCACCACTTAAACCCGAGTTAGAATTCATTAAATATCTTCTCGCCTATTCTTATTTTTCTAATTCTAAACTACCAATCAAAATCAAGTAATGATCAAAGAAGCTGACAGTGTGCCTAAGATGTTGCAACACTTCATAGGACAAGCTTCATTACTTGTACTGTTGTATGTAACTACTCTTCATAATATTTGAAAGGTACCTAAGACGTCCTACGCCGTGCTCCCTCTAGCTCGGTTTAAACTTCATTATAGTTTTTGCGTAAGAAATAAGAAAGTTGAATAAACTTATTGTAGCAAATAAGAAAAGAATGTCAAAATAGTCTTCCAAAGAATCATTGAATGTTTAAGTACACTGTACACAACAATTGAATTTTAGAGGCCCATCTTTTGCAAAATTATTTGTACTTTCTTAGCTCTTATCATACTGTCCCTTGACTACCTCCTACGGCTCCTAGTTGATCAACTACAAAAAAACACGTTGATTACCGTCTGGAAAATACCAACTGAATATTTATAGTTGGTAAGTTTATAAAATCATTAAGCGTGTTGTTCTTGTAGTGATCAATTATCTTCAAAAAGATGAGTACTCTCAACGTAATTTATCATTCTTTTCATTGTCTTTAACAGAGCACCTTAACCATCAATTTTAGCATCATATCTTAATTTTTTACTTGAAAAAATATATTTTGTGGAAGATTTTAGCACAAATGGAAATGCTTAAGTACAACATTACCCGTTGCCTTAAGAACTCTTATAAATTGCCGAATAAGAGAGGGTTGGATGTCCTCTACCTTACCTTAAGCTAACAACAGAAAGAGACTGTTTTTAAGTGAATAAAACAAAAACTTGTGTCAAAAATTTTTTCGTGTTAAAAACATGCTAGGAACCTCAAATAGTCAAATGTGGATTAGACAAGTTTATAGTATGTTAAAAGCATTGGACTTTATCTCTTAAAACCAGTCCAATTGTTGACGACCCCAATGAATAGAATGAATAATCAAAGTTGTGAAGAATTCAACTTAAAATTAATTAATTAGTCATAATATCCAAGGGAGATATTGGTGTGTGTGAGATACTCTTGGATAACACTAAAAGACAAAAGCAAGAATATAATTCTAATGTCCTTAACAAAAGGGACAGTTTCTTCCACTACTCAAAGTTTGGCATAGTCACGAATGTGCCCTCTTCTTAGCTCTTTGGATACCAGAATTGCATGTCAAGTCAATTAACTTAAGATATTGTACAATTATGTTACTATTAACATGGGACACATGATACTTTAGGTTCCTATTATGTTTAAAACCCTTGTAAGTGTTAATAAAGGAAATATTGTGCTAAATATATCTCCAAACCACTTATCAAACCTACAAAGTTGTATTTGAAATGTAAAAGCATGCATCAATTACGGAGGTAATTGAGGAACAAAGTAGTTGGGTGGATGGGGGTGGGCCCCGGGCTTAGGTGAATAAATTGAAGCAGTAGTTTCAAACTTTCAATGAATGAGCAGAGCACTGAGACTAGAGTGAGAGCATACTAACTGCCTACCTGAAGCTCACAAAGTCTCCTCAGCTGCTAACTTTAATACGTAAACTCAAGACCGGTTATATATACGACAATCTTGCACAATAATTACTCCTTTATACGGAGTATTATATTCTATGAGTATAGTAGCCTGAAATTCAATATCACTCATACGATAATAGGACTGGCAGGTGAAGGGAAAAAAGGAAAGAATTGAAAGGGAGCCAGTTTTTCCTTTGTTAGGAGAATTTAATTTGCCTTATAGGATGTCAACACTATACAATCTGTCCAAAGTCACGTTGCTCCTAAACCTCAACAACCAAGTCAAGAGGCTCATTCAAAGACCTAACTGATGCCACAAGACTCTCCTTCTTTCTCTCCTAGTTTTACTAGTCTGTTAATATCCTTAGTCATATGTATTTCCTAGTTTGTAGTTATTGTTGCTAACTGTTAGCTTAGTTTTAGCATCTCTTTTATGTATAAATACCCTCTCCTGTAAACTTGTTAATTATCACATTTAATCATACAAACCTTCTATTCTTTACATAGGAGGAGTGGTCCATTCTCCTCCTTTTAAACAACACAAAAGATTAACCTCCCATGACACTTCGAGTATAACATTATAATATGTTTGTAAAACATAGGCGTGCTACTTACTAGTATCATTTTACTAAAATGCCCATCCTAGATTAATTATTAGCTAGAGGAAGTACTATATATACACTAGTCATGGACTCATGACCTGAGTTCGATTCTCGTCATATTTGCCCGTGTGGCTCTCGTACTAACGATCAACATTTTACACTTTTGGGCGTACACGGTACACCTTTAATAATTTTGTTAGCCAGAATTACACTATAACGCAAGAACAAATTGTCCCCACACTCCCAGAGTCCCACCCAAAACAGTGAAAACAATTGGAATTGTCTCACGTAATGATCATAGTCCTTAACTCCTAAATATACATTGTTTAGGCCATAGCTTTTAAGTACACACTTTTTTCACCATGTCTATCCATAATTAATACTCCGTACACACTAATTACTTTCATAACCTAATACTTCGGTTTAATTAACGACGACAATGTTATCTCAATATCTATAGAACACCTGGCTGGCTGGCTGGCTATACTACAATGTGAGACTATTCTACTAATTACGAAAACTGTAAAATGATCGCGAATAATATAAAATAGTTCACTAGTAAAAAAAACAAGGAAATGGAGAAAATAAGAGGGGAAATGAAACCTGAGAAGCAAGGAGAACAGCCCCCTGATGAAGATAAAGAGTGAAATGACTAATAAGAGAGAAACTGCCAGTTAACCACCTGCCAGGTGGCACAACCAGCTGAGCCCCACCGTCGCCGGTTAACCGACTAAGGTAGTTAACTGCAGTTTTAAAGGCCTTTGTATTTAACGTTTTCCCATCACCTTTGGCTCCAAATTCAGTTATGAATGCACTGTGTTTCCTGCAGTTTAAACCTCTGTATAATTCTGTATTTACCCTTTTCCTGTAACCTGGTTTTCTCCCTTCTGCTTCGCTAATTACGCTGTTTAGCAGGAGTAACACAACCACCACAATGTATAATGCCTGCATGAATAATGATGTTAACTAAGACGCTAGCAAACAAATGATTGAGACGGAGACGGTACAAGTTTACAATATTAAAGAACAGGGGAAAGTTACCAAAGAGAATCTATGTTTGTGTAGAGATGGTGGCATTGTGTTGTTTGGTTAAAATAAAGTTAATTTGTTTTGTTGGGTGAGAGTGATTTTTGGAAGAGAATGAGTGGAGTGACATAAGGTAATATATATAGGGGATGGAATGGCAGAGCCTTTTTTATGGTTATAACTTATACCATCCGTTTCGATCAATAGTTATCGATTCTCTTACAAACACTCAAGGAAAAACTAAGAGAGATTTTTGAACCATAAGAACACAAAATGTCCAACATGCCTAGGAAATGGCCAAAATTTTTGTAGAAATTGAGGGCATATGTGTTGCTGCAAATAACTTACCAATAGTGAAAATAGATATGAGTAAAATTTAACTAGAAC
>JAOWBH010195380.1:0-17902 GCA_028566215.1 Silene coronaria
TATATATATATATATATATATATATATATATATATATTGACTCGTATTTAATCATGACTTGACCTCGTTACATATTACAAACTCGATATATATTCAGGTCTCACTCGTATTTATCGACCATACTTTCACCGATATCTATCGATCTAACTCAAATCTTATATAAAGACATGTTTAACCCATCTAGTTCTTCTTACACCAAAACTAAATTATTAAAAAAAAAAATCAAAAAATATGTGCTGCAAAATTAATTGACAAAACAAATTTATTTTCAATTGTCCTTTTTATTTATTTTAATTTGGATGATATTAACTTAATTAGTTACTTTTGATTAATTAATGATGAGAAAATTCACTTAACCACTCAAATGGTCAAATTATGTTGTATTTGTCCAACTCTTTACTTTTTTTACCAATTTGTCCAAAGTACAACTTTATTTACCAATTTGTCCACAACCTCCAACTTTTTTACCCATTTTAGTCTCGCAGTACATTGTTGACAATTATACCCCAGCTATGGTACTCCGCCTCAATAACCGTCGCCTAGCAGCAAAAGCTCCACAACCGTCGTCGGCGCAACAACCTCTGTCAATGACGGAAACGACTATAACCCTAGGTTGTTGTAACAACCCGACCGATCACGTCATAACACAACCCCAATAAAATGGGATGTGTACCTTTGGGCCTATTATTTGTCCTTACTTAAGCCCAAAAGCACAAGACCTTGTTACTAAGTGGTAGGTGGAATTCTTTATAAACATCTCATAAGCTCATTATTCTTTCCATGTGGGACAAATTTCCTCTCGATCACTTGGGGTTTTACAGACTCCCCCATTTAAAGAACACAATGTCCTCGTTGTGCCTCAGAACTGACCTCAACCAAGCCCAGAATCCTCCCTCTGCTAGGTGGGAGAACCGGGTACTCCTGACATGTTCACTACCCCACGGTCGCAGGGTTGCTCTAATACCATTTATAACAACCCGACCCATCACGTCGTAACACAACCCCAATAAAGTGGGATGTGTACCTTTGGGCCTATTATTTGTTCTCACTTAAGCCAAAAGCACAAGGCCTTGTTACTAAGTGGTGGGTGGAATTCTTTATAAACATCTCATAAGCTCCTTATTCTTTCCATGTGGGACAACTTTTCTCTCAATCACTTGGGGTGTTACAGTTGTTTTTAGTAGGATTTGTTAACTGAATGAGCAATACTACTGATGATAATAAGGCGGCGTTTGGCGACAATAAATATTGATGAATTGATGGAAAATACAGAATGGTATGCTTGATAATTGGAAGGATAATCCGGCGGTGGAGAATGAAGATCAATAGTTTGTTTGAATGTGGATCAGATGATGATCGAGTGTATTAGAATCAATCAATGAATGTGGTTGAAGATCATACTAATTGGGGCGTAATTGTTATAATAATTATCCTCTATTCCTTCCGTAATCCTTGAAGTGAATTAAAAACCTGTTTTATATTTGAGTTAATTATCATTTATAATAGGGTTATTTCATGGGAATAATCCAACCTATGTCACTCCTTCTCATATTAATCGAACCTATGTTTTAACCCATATTAATCTGACCTATACACTCATTTTTCTCACAATAGACTCGACAACCGACTACTTGTTTGGGAGGTCACGCTCTAGGGGAAAAAAAAACAAAAAAAAAAAAAATCATTAAAGCAACAATACAGTGGCTTCATCCTTTTGAATCTCCATTCCCTTGTCTCTTTCATCACCATTTTTCAAACAACAAACGCCAAAAATCACCGCCATTAAACTAAACCGCACATAAATATGCACCACCTTCACTGAACCGCATCAAATGGAGGGTTTTTAGAGAGATTGTTGAGGCGCAAAGGTGATGATTTAATAAATTTATGCGACTAATCAATAGAGATTGATGTGGATGATAGTAGTGGTGACTTGTGGGAGAATTTGCAGCTCAATTTAGAGAGTGCAAGAAATAAATCAATCAATTTGGGAAAATAGTGCAACGTCTCAGTTATTGTAAGCGCCATAGTTTTGCCACCAAATCCAATCAACATCGCATCGTCAAAACACCTGGTATTGCATTTTACAATCAAATTTTATCTTTGTGATTTCACCCTTTTCTGATTTCTGGCTTTTATTTGAATTGATATTGCGAATTCGTAAACCCGTAATTGATTTTTTTAGAATTTTATTTGTTAGTACATTTTATTGAGTAAACATTGTGATTCATTTTTTGTGGTTAATTTTAAGATTTGGGATTTTATGGTACTGTTTAGAATTTAATGTTGTTGTGCATTTTCATTGACAGTGTAACATAATGTTACCCTTTTAGCTGGGATGTCTAGATTGCAATGTTTATTGTTTTTTTATTGATGGAATTCATAGTTTATGATTGATTTAATTGTTTGGAATTTGTAAGTAAATGTTGGTCTTGATTTAATTGACATGTTGATTGGGGACATTGCAATTTCCCCCCTTTTATCTTGATCGTTAGTTAGTCTTGTGTGAACCCGTTGTACGTGCACAACCATGTTGTTAACTCATTTACAGAGTAGGTTTATGACATACCAATGCCGTCGTACGTATGCACCGGTATCATTTGAGTTTTTGGGTTATTTGGATAGTGATGGCAGATGGGTAGCCAAAGATAATGTCTTTTTTTTTAGTTCTGAGTCTGGGTATGAGAAATTCAAGTTGCATTTTTAGGATATATAGTTGGATTGTTTTATTGGTTTGTGCTTGCATATAATTGGTCGTTTCTGTAACGGGCATCATAATTGACAAAAGTTGATTCATTTTAGCGTATAAGTTATTGGTTTTATAGGTTATATGTTGCTATGATTTTGGTGTACCGTCTTGATTTACGCTACTGGTTTGAGTTGGTTGTACTTACGGGTTTATTGGAAAATGGAAGATATTTATTGCTGGTTTGATTGTGGTGACTTGAAGGTGGTCGATTGGTGTACCAGACTACAAAGAAGAGAGCAAGCGGTCCTAAATGCCCTGTAACTGGAAAGAGAATTCAAGGGGTATGTCTTTTAACATTGTTTCAAGTCTTCTTGTGGTTCTCTTCTTTCGCCGAGTGACAAAAAATGGGAAATTATAGGCATGTTTTGTCTACACAATGCAGTGCATTTAGGGGTTGTTTGATACTTTGATGTCAACATGGTGATCACTAGGTAATGAATTGCCCATAAAACTGAATTATATGACCAAATTTAACCAAGTTTTTTTTTGTTATTCCGACATCTTTAAACAAAATGAATGCATAAAACTAATGATTTTTTTCGTTAGAAATTGGTGTTGTATTTTTTGTTGTCTTTGTTATCAGTCTGGGGTGTTGGTATTCTGAACCTCCATTGACGTTTACAAACTATGTATGTTATTTGATGTCAATACTAACTTGTGAACGTGCTTTCTACAAAATGTTAAAACGTATTTTGCTTGGAAAAATGTAGGCATGTTTTCTCTACAAAATGCAGTGCATTTTGGAATTGTTTGATGTCAACATGGTTATCACTGAATAACAGAATTGTACGTATGACCAAATTTAGCCAAGTGTTTTGGCTATTCCAACATTTTTAAACAAAATGAATGTTTAAAGACTAAGGATGTTTATCCTTAAAAGATTAGAGACCTGTATATTTTTGCCTTTGTTATCAGTCTGGGGTGTTTGTCATTAAATTCAAAACCTGGATTGACGTTTACAAACTATGTTTGTTGATTTAGCATGAGTGCAATTGCGCAAAAGATGTAGGTTCAACTCCTACATGAGCCCCTTTGGCCTTAACAACCTATTTCACCTTAATATAATCTTTAAATTTTTATCTAAACTTACTAATGTTACACCATACATGGCCCTCCTTAAAGTAACTTGTGTTAATTTATGCGATAACTTGCACTGACACTTAAATAAAATAATTGGTATTACCATATACAATAATTGAATACTGCTACAATATACAATAACATTTGATGTCAATGCTAACTGGTGAGCGTGTTTCTACAAAATGGAACATATTTTGCTCGCAAAATTGTAAATCATGCATGTTTTGTATCATTGTCATCGTGCTTATTTTTGACTCCCCTAAAGCAGAGGTTTACAGTGAGATGAAGTTAGGATTGTTTTAGGCTGCTTGGTAGGTGTACTTATGCTTATTGGTATGTTTGGATACCTTTCAACAGATTCCGCACTTGAGGCCTACTGAGTACAAGAGAAGCAGACTACCCAGAAACAGGCGTACTGTGAACCGTCCTTACGGCGGTGTTCTATCTGGTGGGGCCGTTCGTGAAAGGTTTGTTCTTGGCTTCTCTACTTATTATGTTAATCAGCATTCTTCTCACCCTATTGGTTTTTTGCAGTCAAAGATTCTTGTTTCATCTGTTTTGATGCCGTTGTCTATTCTATGCTTTTCTCATTTTTGCAGGATTATCCGAGCTTTTTTGATTGAAGAGCAGAAGATAGTGAAGAAGGTTTTGAAGATTCAGAAGACCAAAGAAAAGCAGGCTGCTAGAAGCTAGACTGTCAGTGATCTTATGCCTTACCAAAGTTAGTTTTCAAGATGAGTTTTTGCTTTTAATGCCGGATTTTTCTAGGAAGAGTGTTTTTATAGCTTGTACTTGTGCTTAATACTACTTTGAGGTACTCCATAATTGCTTGCAGTTTGAATGAGATTTACTTCGTTTATTTTATATCTTGGGAGTTCACTTTTTATGCGGAGTACGGACACATTTAGCCTATGGTATCTAATTGACTAATTCTTATAAAATCGAACATCCATGAACATATTACATTTATCAAGAACAATGCACAATCAGTTTCATATCCCAAACAACACTGGTCATATTGTACGTTCATACAGTCAAGAAGTGTTTAGACGATAAAATAATTAGGATATATGCATTGGTGGTTAAGCTTTGGGTGGGATGTGTTATTTTCGAATGAACTGAAGAGATTCAACCAATTTAGGAATTGGCGGAGTCACTTGTTTCATTTCTGGAACTTGTTGCAGTGCCTTAACCCATGAAACCAACAATGGGAACCTCTCTTCGGTTAGAAACTGTTTCCCAAGGAATTTCTCAATAGCTTCTAGTGTTCCAAAGTGGGAGTAGAACACGATATCCAAGTATCCTGGTTTCTCTTCCTGGAAAGGCGGAACACCATTTGGGAATATGTCCTTCATACCTTCTTCTGCCACATCCATCTTTTCTAGCAGCTCGTTTTGCGCTTTCATTTGTGCTTCTCCTTGTGTCATGAGGGTTCTCAATATTTTCTCGAATAACTGCTTCCATCAAATGCATTAGATACTCGAACAGATTGAAACTTGAAACTGTTGTGCTACTGTGATTTTGACTGCTTATATACTCTTGAGATACAGCATTGCAGCTCTAGAATAGGTTAGCTTTGGTCGAGTTAGTATGGGTCGGGTTAAAATGTGACATCAGGATCTCTTATTCTGGGTCAAATATGCGCTGTGTCAATACAATTTAGGGCTTGGTTAAGGGTAGCAATCGAGTTAATATACAGCGCATAGGAAAGACCTGCCAACATGCGTGTTGGGTTTGATGTCAACTCTAAATATGCGGGTCATTTTGACTTTTGAGTTTGACTCATCTTTTAACTATGGTTGTGGTTCACGACCCTGAAAAATTGGGTCATCTTGGATCAGAGTGTGATTAGTCTACTACAGGATTATCTTGTGTTGAAAACAATTTAGGTATATTAGAAATATAAGTAGGTCAGAATCCTAACCGAGGTAAAAAAGGCAGCCCAGAAGCGATGTTTTGCCCTTAGGTAGGGATCTCTGGGTAGGAGATGAGGAGGATCGGTCCAAGCCTCATCAATATATTCAAGGATAACCAGTGATTCTGCAATTGGCTTTCCATTATGAACAAGTACTGGCACTTCCTTGTGGACAGGATTGTATTTGAGTAGTAATTCACTTTTATTGGAATGGCCTTCCTCTATGTACTCGAACTCTACGCCTTTAACTGTAAGGGCGAGTGTCGCCCTCATCGTAAAAGGGCTTGCCCAAAATCCATGCAACTTAACTGTTGAGCCCTCTTCACCCATGGATGATACTATTGACAATATGGTCAAACAATGTGTTTGGCTTTATTTGATAATACAAGCTTTATATAATTCTCCAAAATTAGAACAATAGTTTGAATAATTCAAGTTTAATCTGAGCTCATTCCATACGTTTGATGATAGATGTTTCACCAATGAAATGTTTGTCAACTGTCAAGTTGTATTTATTGTATAATCTTGATCAACTGCACAACAACTTTCAGAATATTTCAATGCTTCCCCGTTTCTGCTCGTTGTAAGATATTCACCCTAGGATCGAATGTCCACAATCTTACCATGTGTTGGAAAACATCAAGAATTGTTTTATAGGATAGGATCATAATAAAAATCGTGTCGTAAAAGGGATGGGCACCGTGCCTCAATCTTGTATGAACTTTGTTACTTTATTTTTATTTTTTCATTGGTGTAATGAAGATGGTGATGAACATGTCATGTATACGTTGACCCTTTGTTTGGTCTAAGAGAACTGGTGAACTTTTCATCTTCTTGAGGATTGTTTGTTAGAGCAATCTGTCATCCATTTTCATGGGTATAATGAGTTGCTAAAATCATTCAATATTTTTCTAAGTGTGCAATTGGTCCTGGGGTATGACACGACACCCGACACGATACATCTTCACATCTGAACCTCAAATAGACTCGTTTGGAATGGAGCGACATTCTTTCGAAACGGTTTCACAATATTACTGTAATAGACAGTTTATTTTGTATGCAGTACTCCGTACATAATAACAATGCTGACAGACTGTACATTCGGGATACCAAAATCTGAAGTTATTAGGATAGATAAAGTGGTGATTAAGCCTTGGCCGGGAGATGTTTTTGCAGAATAACATGGCTTTATATAATTCTTTGATGGACACATTAGTACATAACATTCATCAAGAACAATGCACCCATTAGCTTCTATATCTCAAACAGCAGTACAGCACTGATCACAATGTACGTTCAGGAAGCGTAAGGACGAAATAATTACATAGATAAACGGGTTATTAAGCCTCGGGTCTGGGTGGGATGAGTTGCTGTCGAATGAAATGAAGAGATTCAGCCAATTTAGGAATTGGGGGAGTCACTTCTATGACTTCTGGAACCTGTTTCAGTGCATTAACCCATGAAGCCAACAGTGGGAATCTCTCTACTGTCATAATCTCTTTCCCAAAGAATTCAGCAGCTGCTTCATGTGTTCCGAAGAGCGAGCCGCACACGATATCCAAGTATCCTGGCTTCTCTTCCTGGAAATCAGGAACACCATCTGGGAATATCTCTTTCATACCTTGTTCCACCACATCCATCTTCTCTAGCAGTTCCATTTGCGCTTTCATTTGTGCTTCACCTTCTGTCAGAACTGTTCTCATCATTGTCCCGAACAACTGTATGAAACACGCACTTATGAAACACAAAGGCTGTTGTGGCTCCTATGGGTTTAACTGGCTCGATACTATTGAATAGATAGATAGACGTTTCAAGTGGGTCAGGTTCAACATATGTCGGGTTAATACAGGTTTGGGTTTGGCGTTACTGAAGTCATCTCATGGGATAGACGTTTCAAGCAGGTCAGATTCGACCCTAATCCTAAATCATGGGACTGTCTTTCATTGGGAACAATTTATGCATATAAGAAAATAGAGGTAGACCCGGTTCCTTACCGAGTTAAAAAAGGTTGCCCAGAAGCGATGTTTAGCCTTGAGGTAGGGATCCTTGGGTAGGAGATGAGGAGGATCAGTCCAAACCTCATCGATATATTCTAGAATAACCAATGACTCTGCAATCGGCTTTCCATTGTGAACAAGTACCGGGACTTTCTTGTGGACAGGATTATATTTGAGTAGTAACTCACTTTTGTTGAAAAGATCTTCCTCTATGTACTCAAAATCTATGCCCTTAACTTTGAGGGCGAGTGTCACCCTCCTTACAAACAGGCTTGCCCAAAATCCGTGTAACTTAACTGGGATCTCTTCAGCCATGAATATTTGCCTGGTTTAGTTGGTGATAATACAAGCTTTATATAATGCTGCAATGGTGTTCAAGAATCTAGAGATGATTGTAAAGAACATTTGAATGAATCAGCATAATTTGAGCTCATTCGTTACGTTAACAGTTAAATGTTCACCAATGGTGTCTATCAAGTTGTGTTTATAAAATCTTAATGGAGTTTTTTTCATTGGTGTGATTGAGATGTGATGAACATGTCATGCAAATTAACCTGTTATTTGGTCCAAGATGAAGTGATGAATATGTCGTCTTTTTTGCGGGTTATTTCATGTTCAACTCATTTGTGACAAATGATGACACGATTAACACAAAATTTAGGATTGGCCTTGAACCGGGTTAGTTGCAAACAAAACATCCTGAGTGTGGCTTCAAACATGAATTGACCAATTCGATTCGTAGTTAGCCTGAACAATATTAAAGGGATCGAAGTTTGTTGAGGCGGTTTAATTTAAACTAGATTACTGTGGTAACACCATAACAGTGCATAGTTTTATTTTTACAGTACATATACCTGTGTTGACAGTGTACATTCAGGAAATGTATACTGGAGGTAATTAAGATTACATAAAGTGGTGATTAAGCCTTGGGTGGGATGTACTTTTGTTTAATGAACTGCAGAAATGCAACCAATTTCGGAACTGGTGGTGTCACTTGATTCACTTCAGGAATTTTTTTCAGTGCATTAACCCATGGAACTAACAGTGGGAATCTCTCTACTGTCATAAACTTTTCTCCGAAGAATTCTTCTGCAGCTTCATGTGTTCCAAAGACCGAGTATAGTACGATATCCAAGTATCCCGGCTTCTCTTCCTGAAAACAAGGAACACCATTTGGAAATATCTCCTTCAATCCTTGTTCTGCTATATCCATCTTTTCGAGTAATTCATCTAGTACCTTCTTTTGTTCTTCGCCTTCTGTCGCCAGGGTTTGCCTCATTTTATCAAATATCTGGCCATGTCAATAGCATTGGATAGCTACTAAGGATTTAAATCGATAGCAAACAAGAATTTCGAGTCATGAGGTAAGATACTAAGATATATCGCATCAGGTTAGATACTATCGTGTTTTGGAATAAAGGTAGAGCAGGTTCCTTAATCCTTACCAGTGTGAAGAAGGTGATCCAGAACCGGTGTTTTGCCCTGAGATAGGGATCCTTAGGAAGGAAATGAGGAGGGTCGGTCCAAACTTTATCGATATAATCAAGGATAACCAATGACTCTGCAACTGGCCTTCCATTATGAACAAGTACAGGTACTTTCTTGTGCACTGGATTATATTTAAGTAGTAACTCACTCTTATTAGACAGATCTTCCTCTATGTAATCAAACTCTATGCCCTTCACTTTGAGGGCGAGTATCGCCCTCATAGCCGACTGAGCTCTCTTCAGCCATGAATACTTTTTAACTCTATATAGTGGTTAGATATCAGATAAAAACTTAGTGATAATTGCAAATATTATACTTCTATGCTAGAGTGTATTGAGTATTGACTAACATTTAATCATGACATTGATTGATTTGGAGATCCCAACAAGCAATTGTCATTAAACAAACTAGTTAATCACCTTTTTTCATTCCAATAATTGAGGCTTAAGGACATGACATCCTAACCCCTAACTTTTTTAGTTTATTATTTTTCTATAATTTCTCTCTTACTAGTTTTGAAACCACCAAGAAACTGCTTAAATGATTGCTAAAATCGAAACAGAAGCCGATAGACAATGCTAACCGTCTTGTGGATTTGATATCCTCAAATGTGGAACGATAACCTGTGCGCTTGTGATGTACTCTTTCCATTCCAATCATTTTGTTTGCCTCTAAGTGAAATACACCTCACGAAGAATTAAAAAGGTAAACAAATGATCGGAACGGACAGAGTAATATTTAAAAAATTTTCATGCCTCAATCTTTCATGGACATTGCTGTTCTTTTGACATTGGTGTGATGAAGATGAAGTGATGAGGATGTCCCTTCACCTGTGTCAGACCTGAATATGACCTAATCCAAATTAACCCGTTCTGGCTCGTTGTTAACCTGAACATATTCGAAATGGGAGTGAAGCGTTTTGAAATGGTCTAACTAGATTTCTGTAATAGACACATTTTATTCATGAACAACAACGCAAACTTTTATTGTTTAGTACATAACAGTAATGTTGACATTCAGGAAATGCAATACTGAGATAATTAAGATAAATATGTGATGATTAAGCCTTTGGTTGGGCGGATCGTTGTCGAATGAAGTGAAGAAGTCCAACCAATTTAGGAATCGATGGTGTCACTTGATTCACTTCAGGAACTTGTTTCAGTGCATTAACCCATGAAACTAACAGTGGATACCTTTCTACTGTCAGAAACTTCTTCCCAAATATTTCGTCAACAGCTTCATGTGTTCCATACAGAGAGTAGAACATTATATCCAAATATCCTGGCTTCTGTTCCTGAAAAGGCGGAACACCATTTGGGAATATCTCCTTCAATCCTTGTTCTGCCACATCCATGTTTTCGAGCAATTCGTCTAGCATCGTCTTTTGTGCTTCACCTTCTGCCATTAACGTTTTGAACATTGTCTCAAGTAACTGGCCAAAACATAGACATCAGACAGTTTGTGAGTCGGGCTATATATTGACAGGTCTACTATGAGACTTCTGGAATTAAGGTAGATCAGATTTCTTACCGGTGCGAAAAAGGCAACCCAGAAGCGATGTTTTGCCCTGAGGTAGGGATCCGTAGGAAGAAGATGAGGAGGGTTGCTCCAAACCTCGTCAATATATTCAAGGATAACCAAAGACTCTAAAATCGGCTTTCCATTATGAACAAGCACAGGTACTTTCTTGTACACTGGATTATATTTGAGTAGTGACTCACTCTTATTAGACAGATCTTCCTCGATGTAGTCGAAGTCGATGCCCTTAACTTTGAGGGCAAGTAGTGCCCTCATAGCGAAAGGGCTTGCCCAATTTCCATGCAACTTAACCGAGCTCTCCTCTGTCATGAGTATTGTTGATAATGTTTTTACTCAGTGTGTTTGGAGTTTGGTTTTGTTTGATGATAATACTTGCTTTATATAATATGCTTGAATGACTTGAGATAACAACAAACTATAGATAAATAAATAATGAAAAAATGATGTAGATGCAAAAGAATCAGTCCATCCGATCCGTATAATATTCTAGTACTCTTATGCTAGTGTATTGACTATTGAGCAACCTTTAATGCTGGATTCAGTTGTAATTTTTTTTCCTTAAAAATAATAACAATAATGTAGATTACAGGCTGCTGTCAATTAAGCAGCGTCTTTTATGAGCTCATCATTCACATGAGCTCGTAGAGGGGGTGTGGTGAACGCGCAAAGCTATCTACCTTCTGAAGAGTATTCACATTTATATTGCCTCACATAATCGTCAGATGAAAATGGCAAATTAAATGCTATCAGCGGAGTAGTGATTTATATATTCTTACCAGTGTGAAAATGGTGATCGCAGCAGGTTAGATACTATCGTGTTTTGTAATAAAGGCAGGACAAGGTCCTTAAGCCTTACCAGTATGAAAAAGGTGATCTAGAAGCGATGTTTTGCCCTGAGGTAGGGATCCTTAGGGAAGGACATGAGGAGGGTAGGTCCAGACCTCATCGATATATTCAAGTATAACCAACGACTCTGCAACTGGCTTTCAATTATAAACAAGTACAGGTACTTTCTTGTGCACTTGATCATATTTCAGTCGTAACTCGCTCTTATTGAATAGATCTTCTTCTAGGTAATCAAACTCTATCACCTTCATAGCCGAAGGGCATGCTCAAAATCCATGCAACTTAACTGAGCTCTCTTCAGTCATAAATACTATTGACAGTATTTTCAACAAGTGTGTTTGGCTTTTGTTGATGATTATACTTGCATTGCAGGGGTATTTGGACAAATCTTTAATAGTTGTTATTTGTTAACCTCAACAAATTCGAAATGAAGTGAAAGCGGTTTGAAACGATCTAACTAGATTACTGTGATAGACACATTTTATTCATGAAAAACAATGCTAACTTTTTATTCTATATAACAACAGTGTTGACAGTGTACATACAGGGAATACAAAACTGAGATAATTAAGATAGATATGTATGAGGTGATTAAGCCTTTGGTGGGGTGGATCGTTGTCGAATCACGTGAAGAAATCCAGCAAATTTAGGGATTGATGGCGTCACTTGGTTCACTTCAGGAACTTGTTTTAGTGCAGTAACCCATGAAATTATCAGTGGATACCTTTCCACTGTCAGAAACTTCTTCCCTATCATTTGGTCAGTAGCTTCATGTGTTCCATACAGAGAGTAGAACACTATATCCAAGTATCCCGGCTTCTGTTCCTGAAAATTCGGAACACCATTCAGGAATATCTCTTTCAATCCTTGTTCTGCCACATCCATCTTTTCAAGCAATTCATCTAGCACCGTCTTTTGTGTTTCGCCTTCTGTCACTAAGGTTTGGAACATCATCTCAAATAACTGGCCACATCATAGACATTAAGATAATTTGTGAGTCGAGTTATATATTGACAGCCAGGTCTACTATGAGATGATAGTTTTCTGAAATAAAGGTAGAGCAAGTTCCTTACTGAATCAAAAAAAGCGGCCCAAAAGCGATGTTTTGCCCTGAGGTAGGGATCCATAGGAAGGAAATGAGGAGAGTCGGTCCAAACCTCGTCAATATATTCAAGGATAACTAATGACTCTGAAATCGGCTTTCCATTATGAACAAGTACAGGTACTTTCTTGTACACAGGATTATATTTGAGTAGTAACTCACTCTTATTTGACAGAACTTCCTCAATGTACACAAAGTGGATGCCCTTAAGTTTGAGGGCGAGTTCTGCCCTCATAACGTAAGGGCTTGCCCAAAATCCATGTAACTTAACTGCGCTTTCCTCTGTCATGATTGTTATTGATAGTATTTTCAGTTATTTTGGTTTTGTTTGATGATATTATAGTTACTTTAAATAAGGAAAGAATGATATAGAAACAAAGAATCAGTCCATCCATGATATAATAAACTAGTAATCTTATGCTAGAGTGTATTGACCAACCTTTAATGATGGATGGATCTAATGTAATTTGTTAATAATAAAGCAGCAAATTTTATGAGCTCATCGCTTACCTGAGCTTGTAGAGAGGGTGTGATGAACGTGCAAAGCGATCTACCTTCTCAAGAGTATTCGCATTTATTTTGTTTCGCATTATAGTCAAATGAAAATAGCAAAATAAATGTTATCTACTGATTTATAAATCCGTGAGAAGATAATATCGAAAGAGCTAAGAAAGAAGTTGGAGCGTTATCAAAACTTTAAAGACTTTTTTTTGGGTGACGGGGGACCCGCGCTATCTTTGGTGCGCACTGAGTAAAGCCCAATACACGTGGTAGCCTGCAAACTATGTGTACCAGGAAACCCACCCTAGAGGGATATACTTATTCTTTTGAAAGTTGAAACTCTGTTTTGTTTGAGGTTTGAAATGGTTCAATCAATGTCGCTTTCGGACAGTTGTACAAGATATATGGCAAAGGACTGAAACTTGTTCAACTTTAGTACGGCTGTAAAAATAACAGTATAATACACACTTGTTCCAAATTTCTTGTCCTGATTGACTTTAGTGATTACAAAATGCTAGTTTATCATGAGTTTCTTCAAATTTATATCGAGACTGTTTACGATAAAAGGCATAAGGCCTACTAGAGAGATTTTGTTATTTCTGATCTGGTAGTGACTTAAGGTTTTGATGCCAACTCCTTGTCATTTTATGCTCTTGCCATTTTGCAGGATAGTCCGAGCATTTTTCACTGAAGAGCGGACGATACTGAAGAAGGTTTTGAAGATTCGGAAGGCCTAAGAAATACAGGCTGCTTTGAGATCGACTGTTAGTCATCTTACCCCTTTCTGAACTTAGTTTTCCCGATGAAATTTTAATTTTAAAGCCGGATCTTTTAGCAAGAATACTTGTAGAGAAGTTTGAATGGAAATTTTTGTCATGTTTGACTCTTAGCTAGCCCCAATATATTTAGACCTGTTATTACACCTGGTGATTCGAAATAACCTTCACTTGGCTGTAAACAAATAATTGAGACGGAGATTGTATGTGGTTTTTGCATCAGGGCTTCTTTTTTCAGCAATTTATGATCATGATTCCCATTCCGTCTTAACCGGACTCTAATAGGTTGACTTTCACCTGTGCTAGACCTGAGTATGAGTTATGACCTAACCCAAATTAGCCGGTTCCAACTTTTTGTTAACCTAAACATATTCGA
The DNA here is from genome assembly GCA_028566215.1 of Silene coronaria. Taxonomy (NCBI): domain Eukaryota; kingdom Viridiplantae; phylum Streptophyta; class Magnoliopsida; order Caryophyllales; family Caryophyllaceae; genus Silene; species Silene coronaria. The sequence goes on from JAOWBH010195380.1 coordinate 14,370, forward strand.
AATGGAGTGGAGCGTTTTAAAACGGTCTAACTAGATTACTGTAATATACTCCGTACACATTTTATTCATGAAGAACAGTGGAAACTTTTATTCTATTGTACATAACGACAATGTTGACAGTGTACATTCAGAAAATGGAAAGTTGAGATAATTAAGACAGATATGCGGTGATTAAGACTTTGGTGGGGCGGATCGTTGTCGAATAAAGTGAAGAAATCCAACCAATTTAGGAATTGGTGGTGTCACTTGATTCACTTGAGGAACTTGTTTCAGTGCATTAACCCATGAAACTAACAGTGGATACCTTTCTACTGTCAGAAACTTCTTCCCAAATATTTCTTCAGCAGCTTCATGTGTTCCATACAGAGAGTAAAACACTATGTCTAAGTATCCTGGCTTCACTTCCTGAAAACATGGAACCCCATTGGGGAATATCTCCTTCAATCCTTTTTCAGCAACATCCATCTTTTCGAGTAATTCTTCTTGCGCGTTCTTTTGTGCTTCGCCTTCTGTTACTAGGGTTTTCATCATCGTCTCAAATAACTGCCCACATCATCGACCATTAGATATATCATATTTCGAGTAGTGTGTTAAAATATACCCCACCCCCACAAAATAAAGCAAATAAACTATTGACTAGGATGGAGGGAGTATCGGCTTTGTGAAAAAAGTAGGTCAGGCCAGGTTTATGAGCTGGGTCATATAAATTTTACAGGTTTACTGCAACTCTGCAAGTTTATTTGTGTTCTGGAAAAAAGATAGAGCAAGTTCTTACCGGTGCAAAAAAGGCAACCCAGAAGCGATGTTTTGCCCTGAGGTAGGGATCCGTAGGAAGGAGATGAGGAGAGTCGGTCCAAACCTCGTCAATATATTCAAGGATAACCAAGGACTCTGAAATAGGCTTTCCATTATGAACAAGCACAGGTACTTTCTTGTACACCGGATTATATTTGAGTAGTGATTCACTCTTATTAGACAGGTCTTCCTCTATATACTCAAAGTCGATGCCCTTAACTTTGAGGGCGAGTACTGCCCTCATAGCGAAAGGGCTTGCCCAAAATCCATGCAACTTAACCGAGCTCTCTTCAGTCATGAGTATTATCGACCGTATTTTTAGTCAGTGTGTTTGGTTTCGTTTGATGATAGTGCTTGCTTTATATAGTGCTTGAGTACTTGAATGTCATATAAAAATTTCGAGATAATAACAAATTATAGATAAAAATAATGAAAGAATGATGTATAAACAAAGAATCTTATGCTAAAGTGTATTGACCAACCTTTAAGAATGGATCTAGTTGTAATTTGTTAAAATAATGCAGCATCGTTTATGAGCTCATCGCTTACATGAGCTCGTAGAGAGGGTGCATGTGATGAACGCGCAAAGCTATCTAACTTCTCTTTAATCATCTCATTTTACAATAGAAAGCAGAGTATTCACATGTATCTTAATCCACATAATAGTCAAAATACTTGGGAAAGACAAAACTTGTGATTAGGCCTTTGGTAGGATGTGCATTTGTCGAATGAACTGAAGCGATTTGATCACTTTAGGAACGGGTTGAGTCACTTGTTGCACTTCTGGAACCTGTTTCAGTGCATTAATCCATGAAACCAACAAAGGGTATCTCTCTACTGTCAGAAACTTTTCCCCGAAAAATTCCTCTGCAGCTTCTTGTGTTCCGAAGAGCGAGTAGAACACGATATCCAAGTATCCTGGCTTTTCTTCCTGGAAAGATGGAACACCATTCGTAAATATTTCCTTCATACCTTGTTCTAACACATCCATCTTTTCTAGCGCCTCATTTTGCGCGTTCATTTGCGCCTCGCCTTCTGTCACAACATATCTCATCATTGTCTCGTGTATCTGCTTCCATCATAGATATTAGACAAGTGCTTAGGATTAGCTGTGAACCTAAATTTGCAAGTCGTCTCAAAATCGGATTATTTTTGAGTTATGGCGGTTTAAAATATAGGGGTTCAAGACCCTGAAAACCCGTAAGTATCTCATTATATAAGAAACAAAGATAGAATAGGGTCCTTACCGGGATGAAAAAGGCAGCCCAGAAGCGATGTTTTGCCCTGAGGTACGGATCCTTAGGAAGGAGATGGGGAGGGTCGGTCCAAACCTCGTCAATATATTCAAGGATAACCAATGACTCTGCAATCGGCTTTCCGTTATGAACTAATACTGGCACTTTCTTATGCACAGGATTATATTTGAGTAGTAACTCGCTTTTGTTGAAAAGATCTTCCTCTATGTACTCGAACTCAATGCCCTTAAATTTGAGGGCGAGTACCGCTCTCATAGCGAAAGGGCTTGCCCAAAATGCATGCAACTTAACGGAGCTCTCTTCTCCCATGGTAGGTATGTTAAATGTTTTTGGGTAGTTTGTGATGATACAAGCTTTATATAATGCTGCAATGTTGTAAAATCTAGAGACAATCTCAAATGGTGAGAAAATTCTAAATGACTATTTGAATTAATCAATGTAATTTGAGCTCATTGATTACGTTAAGAAGTTAGAATGTTCACCAAAGAAATGTCTTCAAGTTGTGTTTAATTGACCATAGAACATTCCCAATGTTTCAATGTTTTTGACGCATAACAGATACTCTCTGTATTCACCAACTCTTGTACAAGACATTTCCATGATCAACTTATTGTGTGGCCTATCATATATGTCGAGATTATTATCGATAAAGACACAAGGCCGACAAAGTAGGTTAAAACGTATTGATTGAAACACATGTCCCTTTAGGCAGCATAAGGCCACAAATATACAGAGAACAAGGACCAGAAACCTATCAAGTTGCAAACATTTCCATTTCAAAAAGTCGTACTTGTACTACTACTGGGAAAATATTAATCAAAGTCGACCACATCTTATTATGAAATCCATATGAACAATATAAACAAACGCGGATTACAAGCTTGTTGCTCGAATCAAGCTGATGGATTAACCTTGAAAATCATCTGAAGAAAGTTGACAACATTATCATGAGGAGGAGCAATTTCCTTGATCACAGGGAGGTCCATCATTGCATTAACCCATGCATATATAAGAGAATGCTTTTGTGGGTCCAAAACCTTGATACCTAAAACTTGTTCTTGAGCTTTATAACCACCAAAAGTAGAGATTACTTGTATGTCATGTAGTCCTAAACTCTTGCTTTCTATTGAAGAAACATCCTTTGGTATAAAATCATCCATTTCTCGTTCCATAATTGTCAATTTATCGTGCAATTCATCGAGGGTCTTTTCTTGTTCTTCTTCACTACTCATGAACAGTTTTAATACACTTTCAATCACCTGTAAGCATCCATGTTTAGCCACAGTTTAGTTAATTATACTCGGTTTTGTTTTGGAGAAGGACGAAATTAAGCAATGGCTTGCTAAATTGACTGGGCTTAGCATATAATTTTGTCAAGTTGTAGTGAGTTACAGAAATTACTATGGTATTATTATTATTATTATTATTATTATTATTATTATTATTATTATTATTATTATTATTATTATTATTATTATTATT